>OY992889.1:101591960-101604460 GCA_963921405.1 Cepaea hortensis | reverse complement strand
TCAGACAGACTGGAGAGAAGGTTCTGTGGGAAAGAGAGACATTAAAACATGACACATGTCGTTTTGCAAAGCGGACGCAGCTCTGTCAGGAGTCTGGAGTCATAAATTAATCTCAGGAATTAGCATCAGTCGTGCCGACATCCTGGACGGGCAATGTGGTTTGGCGAGGTCGTTTCTCGTTTGGTGACAACATTTAACTTGGTCCTGACAAGGCCACAGCAATTATATTTTTTGTATCCACAAAAGCAGCCTAGCCTGTTCAGCGTCCTTTTTTTTTTTTAAATTAATGTATGTGCTTTTATCTTTGTTGCTTTCACCTTAGTCTTTCTGAATTCTTATTAACATTCTGTCGTGTTAATTCTTTTTAAAATTCTGTTGTATTTCATGTTTAATTTTTGCGTCTTTTCTTCGGTTTCTTTGCAGTCTGGTGCCATTTTATTTGTTATTTCATTTCGTTGTCCGTTTTTTTTTTTTTTTTTGCACTTTTGCACTCGCTCGCTTTGAACTCAAGCGTAGTCCATACACACTATTTATAGTAGTGATGGACTGAATTTTGCGTGTGGATTAGTTTTCCCTATTAACGGTGTCCCTCGCCATCAGGCGAACCCACTCCGACTTCAGAGGTACTTGTAATTAACGTCCCCAAGTCAAGGACGACAGGTCAACATTTTAGTCCAGCTGTCCGGTGTAGGGGTTGAACCGCTTACCTCGGCATCAGTTCATCGGATGTTTAAGAACACGCGTTCTTACCTATTCGGCCATGCTGACCTGCATTGTCTGTTCTTAATTCATGCAGTGTCTTTTCATGCTTAATATGTAATTGTTTGTGTCTTTTCTTATTGATATATCGCTCTGGCATACCTTCTTACTTGCTTTGCTATTTCTTGTTGTAGCCAAGGTCAATTTTTAAACACTTGATTTCGCCTAAGTGAGGATGGAACGCATGACCTCCGAGCTGGTAGGGCAGAATCTAGCCACTACGCTAACTCGACTCCGAGAATGTTGAGACCGTTTGACAAAATGAATTCTCACATAAACGACAGTGATCTGTAGAATCGGCAGAATTATCGGTTGTGAATGCCATGGACGTCCTACTGCCGACGATTCGGGAAGACCATGCCGGACAACAAATGCCGGGAAGAATTCGGATGTGTTGGTCAAGACTCGAATTTATCGCTTCTACTACTACTACTACTACTACTACTACTACTACTACTAATACTACTACTACTACTACTACTACTACTACTACTACTACTACTACTACTACTACTACTACTACGCTACTACTACTACTACTACTACTACTACTACTACTACGCTACTACTACTACTACTACTACTACTACTACTACACTACTACTACTACTACTACTACTACTACTACTACTACTACTACTACTACACTACTACTACTACTACTACTACTACTACTACTACTACTACTACTACTACTACTACTACTACTACTACACTACTACTACTACTACTACTACTACTACTACTACTACTACTACTACTACTACTACGCTACTACTACTACTACTACTACTACTACTACTACTACTACTACTACTACTACTACTACTACTATACTACTACTACTACTACTACTACTACTACTAGGCAATGAATGAATCACCAAAAACCGAGAAGTAGATTGTAAGCTTTACTAAAACACGATTACAAGAAACAAATTTGACGTTGCGGCCAAAGCCTTCGTCAACACAGAACAAACAAACACAAACCCACACAAAACTACATGAAACACACTACATGACAATATTAAAGGTACTTATCTGAATCTGTATCCTAGCTGGGAGCGACTGACGCGCGTTAGACGACTATCAGTGGATTTTATGAACCGGGAAGGACCGGGATTTATTTAAAAAATCCACCTGGACTTCCAGTAATAAAATTTCCCCTGGTCTCTGGGTAGTGAGATCGGACGCCCGTGTGCATTGTTGCGCACGTAAAAAATACCTTGGCAGTTGGAAATCGAAAAAAGAGTAGCCTAACGGCGCTGCCCGGGCAAAATTTCGAGTTAAAAATCTACCCAAACTATTTCAGGATCCTCGCCGATGCAACAGAGTTCGTGCATTAAGCTGAGTTTCTCCAGACTCAGGTTTGAGTTAGGAGGAAAACGGAGCACTTATGCGTTAAACCGTGTGCCGTGATGTTGATCCAACGAATAAAAACTAAAAGAAACAACCGGATTTATGGTCAACGGGTCAAATGTCAATACCGTCAGAAGCTCAGGTATTGGCCGAGCCACTGGGCGGGAGAATAAGTGGGAAAGGGGTGGGGTGGAGAGGCGCCCATGTGAGCGGAAGAGAAAAAAATTGGGATTGGCGAAAATGTCACGGACGCAGTTCGGAATTAGCGATGAATCGTTCAGCGCTAGAAACACAGCTGCGGAAGATTTCATTGCGTTGGTCCTCATAGACGGGCATGAGTAGCGGTCGCTCAGAAAACGATTGCAAACCACCGAACGCAAACCTACCAAAAAATCTCAAACAGCAAAAATAATGCTGGGGTTGACGGCGAAGACCTGAGAAGGACATGCAACTACCTTTTTAGTGGACTATACAACTAGGGGGTTGGGTTTAGAAGTTAAATGAAAATGTGTTGGACATTGAGGCCGTGAGGGGAGAGTGAGCCCAACTGGAAGATGAGACGGTTTTTCTCTATTACTACTACTACTACTACTACTACTACTACTACTACTACTACTACTACTACTACTACTACTACTACTACTTATAACTGCTGCTGTTGCTACTACTATTACTACTACTACTACTGTCATATATTTTTGAAGGGAGTGGGAGATCACTGTAGTGCATGCCCCATCTCTAACAAAAGAAGTAGAGCCCCATCCTCTTCTATCTTCAATAACCCCAGAATATGAACCTTGAGTTATCTGCAGGTCTCGTTCTATTAAGTATGTCTAGGAGATATAGATTATGGCCCTGGTGAGAATGGTAATTACTAACTGGGAATATGCCCCTTCTCCAATGATTCTGATAGCTCTGGAACCCCCTTATTGGTTATCAAATCTGAGGAAAGTCTGGAGAATTTTCTCAGCCTGATTTAGATGAAGAAAACATGGATATTGAGCAGTTGATAGATCTAGAGTCTTCTATCCCCAGTTTATTAAGTCATTATGAGTTAATGTATTTTTAAACAATCAAACACATAAACAAGTCTCAATAGATCTGGACAACAGATGTACACACAAAAGGTGGGGAATCACAGATAGGTTTGAACTGATAAATTAACAGAAGGTCAATTCATGTTAATCATTTATTGACTGGGCCTGAGCCTTCTGGCCAGTACATACATTTCCATTGTGGGTTACACAAGATATATTAGAAAAGTTGTACATTGGACCATTGTCCCAGAACATCAATCAAGCATCAATATATGAGATGTCAACAAGTGTGAAACATAGTAAACATTTTGATGTTGTACATATTAAGTGTGATGGTGTTGAATCAACAATTAAATATCAGTTTTCCTGAAATTGGGTGTGGTGTGTACTGTAGCATGATGAAACAGAACCCCACATTCCCAGTCCGACACATTTCATAAGGATACTTTAAGTCTTAACGGGGACCATCCCAAGTATAAGGGCTATTCTTAGATCGAATGTTCTAGAACGAGTTGGGGGAGGCGGCGGTATGCACTTGTCTTTTGATTGGTTCATAAGTAATGAGCCCACGCTATTCCTGGGCCATATTTTAAAATCTAATTAGTTTGAGCGGGGATCTCACCAGGAGCGGTCGCTAGTGTGATGTGATGACCCAACAATGCCCTTAAAGATTCAATAATATATTGTTCTCTGGACAGCAGGTACCACTTTAAAACATACTTTAATGTTGTAGTTGTGGCTAGGCCTGATAAACGAATGAGAAGAATGTATGAGTATTTTATGAATAAAATGTGAAAGTGGAAAACCTAACTTCTGTGCGCCAGAATTCTGAACACTGCATCTTCAACCTTGACACGTCTTTCACGCTGTATACTCCAAATGCATATCAATCCCTTGTTGTGACTGGTTGCGTATGCTTGATGAATGTATAACACACTCATGCAGATTCGCAAACCAAAACCCCTTGTGCATTCTTCATGCCTAGGATGACTCATTCTTAACTCAACTGTACCTTTGCTCTCGTGCGAGTTAACAAATGGCAGTCTGAATCGGAATGAGTGATGAAACATGTACACGTTCCTTGGTAAAACGCTGAAAATGATGGAGTGAGTGAGCTGGTGCTTTGATAAGTAGCCTCTCACATCTAGTGGAAGGAAAGATGCTTCAAATATCCATATGTAAACAGGTTGTGTGTGGCACGCCAGAATTGCTAAGTTCATGTGATACCTGGTGGCAAATTAAGCTCAAGAGAATATCATTTCTCTCTGCAGCATTACACTGTTACCTCTACTGTTGGATGGTTCATATAAACTAGTTCCTAAGAGAACCATAGGTGTGTGAACCTGTGTCTTAGTTGGCTGAATATATGTATGGCTCATGCAAATTTACAAGGACTAAACATGTTTTTCCCCATATGTGCTTGGTGCATATGTGAACCATTGCTATGCAATTGAGCTTCTGTTACCTGCTGTGGACATTACTCAGTGGGGAAAGAGCACATGATGATGATGATGTACCTGTGAGAAAGGTCTGGTGAAAAAGGGGTGAGGTCTGGCATTGCTGTGTGAATATGGAATAGGACATTCATGCACAAACATCACAGCCATAGGAATGGATGTCTGGTCTGCTAATTGGGTAAATGCCATTAGTTCATACATAATGCATATTGCAGTTGTAAATGCCTATTTTCCATTTTCCTTCACAATGCCTGTCCCATGTTGCTATGTCACAATGATTGCTGTACTGTGTCTGGTCCTCCTTGTGCCCAGGTCTACTGTGGTTCAAACATGGTGAAACTTAGACCACATGAATGCTTGTAATTGTGTTAAGCTACCCTGTCTCAGCATATGGTCTTGTGATTACCACAGATAAGGGTGAATGGAACACATATCACCCACAGTACATCAGAGTGAAATACACTGCATCATCAAACTAGGAGAGGTGTGTTTGGACCACACCCATCCTTTTCCTCCCCATCCCCAATCTGTGTCTGTTGATGTATAATAACATTATCTTTTAACATATGTAAAGAGATGTTGTGCCATGTTATATGTCAACAGAGAACAGTATGGTGGAGAGGCCATCCATATATCATCTGGGACAACTAAACAGAAGTCCTAGATCCAGATGTGACTCCCTATCAAAATGTGGGAATATCAAGAAGAGTTTTCTCTCAGCTCAACAGCTGAATGCATAAATGGGAGCATGACACAATCTGAAGCACTACAAATGTGGTGAACTGGACAATGATCTTTGAGTCAGTCAAAAGGTCAAATGAGACTAACATCAAATCTTGTTCTATGAACTACATTCATGGAGAACTGTGGAGTAACTTGGGAGTGTTTGTTTATCTAAGACAAAACTTAGAAAATATCCAGCCTGATGCTCACACAGTGATTCTTGAAGAATGTGAGGAACAGTAGGGAAGTTGATCTGGCTAAGTGAGTAGCTGCAATGTATGGGACATTCTGTATGTCATTATTGAAGTACCCAGTGACAGCCTTCACTAACAGCCTGATCAACCGTGAGATGCAGTACCATATCATCATACCAAATCTTGTCTTCAAGAGGAATGAATCTGCCATGAAGCTTAATCTGGGGAAGCTGCTAACTGGAGCTAGTCCAACATCCATGCTGATGATAAAAGGATCCAACAGACCCAGAACAGTAGTTTCTTCCTTGAGTTGCCCATGGATAGGATTTCCTAAATTCCCAAGAGTCAGGAAATGATGATAGATACAGATACTGTAACGGAATGGTGTGGTGGTAATTAGAGAGGAGAGGTGGAGGAAAGTTATTGGGTGGTGGAGTAAATAAGAAGTGTTGTATCTTGTTTATCAACCTTCATGTGTGACATATTTTATGCATTTTCAATGTAATTATTGAAGTGTTGACATGACAGGAGATGAGGCAATGGTCACCACTCTACTCACCAACTCAATAAAATGTGTATTTAGAGAACCAGTGTTTGAAGTACATGTCCCCAGTGAATTTCTTGTACAGTTGCTGTCAAGTGTTGTCTCTGGTGACTGTCTTAAGTGCTGTGGTTGGTTATACATATTGTGAAAAGTCCTGTATAGATGTTGTCAAGTATCACATGATGTCTATCTTGTACAATTGTGGTGTAAACAATTCCTTGTGAATGTATGTCCCACTTTTGGCAGGAAACTGTCATGTAGATGTCTTGTCCAACAGATGTAATGTACCGTTATTGTTGAAGTTTGTTTGTCTACAAATAAATAAAGTCCTAAAGTCCTAAAGACTAATTGAGCTGATATAGGTCACAAAATGAAAAAAAAAAAAAAAATTATAGGGAAAGATCTATGTGACGGACGAATAGCACACTGGCAACATTATGTTGAGTGAGAGGGATCCTCAGTTGTACAGGCGCTAATAGTTCAGATCTTCTCTGGCCTTGGGTGAACTATTTTACTTCTTTTATAAATTTCTGTGTAGATACATAGTGGTCTCACAGTGGGGGGTTGAGCCAAAAGGAAAAGTGGTTCTCCAAAACAGGCTATTGCGGGAATGATTAGCTCATTTGAGTGACCTCTAGACAAAACGTGCTAAATGATAACCTTTATCTTGTTATGTAATATTCAAGATATATCTCCAGAGAACACTACAAACTAGGTCCTCTGTCATCATCAAATAATTTGTCACATGTACCAAGGAAAATGTAACCTGGTGACTGGAAGATTAGGTAAGCCAGGGTCCATTGACTGATGGATCCACTTCAGGTATGCCCGTATAGCTCCACTGAAGGCCTCCCCATACTCTGCTCATAGCCAAGTCATCCTCCATCACTTGTGGTTCATCTCTTTCTCTCGGCTTCCCTCTCTCAGGTCTGATTTAGGTGGTTAGTTTGCTGATGTGTTGGGTGGTTGTTGGTATGTAGCCACCAAGATCACTAGGATCCAGACATTTTGCTTTCCCTATTGAAAATTTTGGTCACACAATCTTCTCACATCTGTTCAGGGGGCGGGTTTCAGAAAAGAGTGCGGGCTTATTAACATTTCTGATGAAATGGTCTCCATTTGTGGTTGTGAAGTCAATTTCTTTTAATGTTGTTTCCTCTTTTTGCGGCAGGTGTTGGTAAATGAATAATGTTGGTTGCGTTATGCCACATGGTCCCACTCCAGATTGTTCTATGGTATGGAACTATGTTTCCAACATTTTCAGTTATCAAGCTGTTCCCATTTTTCCTCCCCTGTATTCTCTTCTGCATCTGATTGACCTGGTTCATCAGGCACTGGGTGTCGACTCAGGAAGTCCGCTCCCACATTCATTTTCCAAGGAACATACTCAACCTGGAACGAGTAAGGTTGAAGAAGCAGCGACCACCTCATAAGTCGGGCATTTAGAGTCTTAGATGCTGCGAGAAACATGAGTGGTTGATGGTCACATTGCACTGTGAAATGTTTGCCATATAGGTATGCTTGAAATTTCTGTACACTCCATACGAGCGCAAGACATTCTCTCTCGATAGTACTGTAATTTCTCTCTGCTGCATTCAATTTCCTGCTAGCATAGGCTACAGGGAATAGCTCTGATGGTACATCTCCCTTTCTCTGCAACAGCGTTGCCCCAATTCCTATGTTACTGGCATCGGTGTGCAGCACAAATGGTTGGTCGAGGTCTGGTAGATATAAGACTGGATGAGCAGTTAATGCCTGCTTTAGTGCTGTGAAAGCTCTCTCACAGTCAGCTGACCAAGTGACTTTCTCTGGTTTCCCCTTTTTGGTAAGATCCGTTAAAGGTGCTGACAGAGTATTGAAGTCCTTGATGTATTTTTGATAGAATCTACATAAGGATACAAATGATCTTACATCCTTCTTTGTTTTTGGACGAGGTGCTCTCTGGAGTTTGTCCACATTTCCCTCTTGTGGAGTTATCAGTCCATGAGATATCTTATGACCTAGAAAGTCCAATTCTTGGAATCCTATCTGACACTTCTTTGGTCTAGCCGTCAATCCAGTTTCTCTGAGGCGCCTGAACAAAAGATGCAGTGTTTCTACATGCTCTTCAAATGTTTCAGTGGCGATCAGGATGTCATCCATAAAGTGACTGATGTCTGGATGCTGTAGTGGGTCAAGTAATTTTCTCATCATACGTGTAAAGACGCTGGGAGCATTACTTAATCCGAATGGAAGAACGTTGAACTCATAGTGTCCTCCAGGCGTGCTGAAAGCTAACCATGGTCTAACTTCCGGTTTTACAGGAATCTGGTAATATCCCTTACTGAGATCAATCCTAGTAAAGTACTTAGCTCGGTTGAGTGCTGTGAAGAGTTTATTCTGATCAGGCAGAGGTTCTGCTTGGAATTCAGTTATAGCATTGAGCTGTCGATAATCGATGCACAATCTATGTTCTCCACTTGGCTTTCTCAATAAGACGACGCTAGCACTGTAAGGTGATTCAGATGGTGAGATTATTCCTGCGGTGAGCAGCTGTTGTATTTCTTCCTCTAAAGTCTTTTGCTTTGCATAAGGAACTGGGTAAGTCTTGACTCGCACAGGCACTGTGTCATTCAACTTCATGTCAAATTCCTCCAAATCAGTTCTTCCTGGCTTATCAGTAAGTACTTCTGCATATTTTGCCATAAGTTCCCTAATCTGCTTTTGCTGATCCTTTGTTAAGTTGGGATTGATTTCCACATTCTTAAAGGTCTCTTTGGCTTGCAGTTGGCACTCGACTCCCATTGTTGATCCTTCTTCGACTTCAGTAGCCACACTCATGACCATCAGATGTGCAGGTTCGGTGGTTGAGGGTCTTTCATGATATTTCTTCAAGAGGTTTATGTGAAATACTTTCATCTTGCCTTTGACTGAAATTATGTAGTTGGTACGTGAGATCTTCTCCGTCACTACATAAGGTCCTCTCCATCCTATTTGCAGCTTATTCTGACTGGTTGGAAGCAGCAACATCACCTTCTCTCCTACCTCTAACTCTCTATCCTTTGCCTTGCGGTTGAAGTTACGAGCAATTCTTCGTCTGGCTTGACGTAGATTGACATTCGCTTGTTTCCAACTGTGTTGTAAACGATTTTTCAACTCGGTAACATATGTAGATGCAGTCACGACTGTATCATCTGTAGTATTATCAGTCCATGTTCGCAGTAACGCCTCAAGGGGTCCTTTGATCGGTCGTCCAAACAACAGTGTGGCTGGAGCAAAACCTGTTGAGTGATGGGGTACTTCCCTGTAAGCGAATAAAGCTGCGGGTAAATACAAGTCCCAATCCTCTGTCTTCTCATGGGCAATTTTGCGCAGGATACTAATCAATGTCCCGTTCCACCTTTCCACAAGTCCATTTGACTGAGGGTGATATGGTGAACTGAAGATATGGCGTGCATGAAAAAGTCTGAAGGTCTCTTCCGTGAGCTTACCACGAAACTGTGAACCGTTGTCCGTCAAGATCCTTTGTGGGAATCCTAGACGTGTGAATATTCCTAATAATGCATCAGCGACGTGTTTGGAGTCACAGCTGGGCATAGGAACTGCTTCGGCCCACATGGTTGCTGTGTCCACAAGCGTTAATATGAATCGGTTTCGCCTCTTCGTTGCTGAGAGAGGTCCGATTATGTCTACTGCCACTTTCTCAAATGGAATTCCAGTGATTGGCGATTCACCCAACATTGCCGGTGGTGTCCGGTGTTTTGGTGATACTTTCTGACACTGTGGGCATGATTTTACAAACCGTTGTATGTCTGAATTCATCCCTGGCCAAAAGTAGTGAGTGGTAATCCGCTGTGTAGTAGCGTTGATACCCATGTGCCCACTGAATGGTAGACTATGACCCATCTCTAAGATCTGAGTCCTGTATTGAGTTGGTACAACAAGTTGATTAAACTCTTGTCCAGCTCGTCCTGCTTTTCTGTAAAGAAGTGCTGACTTCATGAACAGATCACCTTTACGTAGAGGTAAATGTGATTTTGGCAGTTTTCTGAAGCAGGGTTCCAAGGTGCTGTCGGCCTCTTGTGCCCTCTTCAGTTCCTCCGTTCGAGGGATTGGCGTAGTTGTTTCTGGAGTTTTTGTTGCCTGGGATCGAGTGGTCATGGTCGCCATCGCCACAGGTTGAACAGGTTCTCCTAGAACGATAAATCTACAGCCGAGAATTACAGGATATATCGGATCGTTCAAGACTGCTGCCTTGATTGTCCCAGTGACATACCGCGAGGCTATGTTCACTTTTGCCACTGGAAGAGACATATTTGTTGAACTCTTCAGTGGTCCCTGTAATTCCACTATTTCCTCCGTCACCTGTTCAGGGTGAACTAAGGATGATGAGACAACACAGTCATATGATAATCCAGTATCATATAAACAGGTCATTTTGAATCCATTTAGCAAGAAGGATTCCACAACCGGAATACGAGATGATGTGTCTTGATGAGGTGTCTGTTTGGACGTTTCACCAGTGCTCACTTTTTTTTCTTTTCGGTTGGCCAAACATGCCGCTGTGTGTGGAGGTGGCTTTTTCCTGCAATTCTGAAATGTGTGACCTCTAATTTTGCAATGGGTACAGAATGGTTTGTCCTCCTTCGGCGCTGTTTGGACTGAGTTTTGAGTGTTTTTCTGGGATTTCCCCTTTTTCCCGGTGGCTACAGTGTTTTCACCCTCTTTTGGCTGTGGAGTTTTGTTTTGAGAGGGGGTGTTGTTCGAACGTCCCTTTCCTCCCATCTCCTTCTGAGATTTCTCAAATCTCTCTGCCAGGATGATTATAGTTTCCAGGCGGTCAGCCCCGTTTTGGGTTAAGAATGCCTTCATTTCGTTCTGCATTTTCCCCTTGATCTGATCAATGATAATCATTTCACGGAGTCCTTCATAATTTTCCTCAAATCCTCCCAAGCAAGTCCATCTTTGTATGTATGACTTCAGTCTTTCGACTAGTTGTGCGTAACTCTCACCCGGTTCCTTCCTTGCGGCTTTAAACCTGATTTTATAAGATTCGGCGTCCACTTCGAATCGGCTCAAGAGTGCCGTCTTAAGTGTTGTGTAGTTCTGTTGTTCCTCTCTAGTGAGTCTTGAGAACACTTCATACGCCGTGGATCTTAAGGCCTGCGCTAACTTCGTCGCCCATCTACTTTCTTCAAGCCCACAGCTGACAGCCATTGCCTCGAAGCGTGATAAAAATCCTTCGATGTGGTCAGTCTGTTCATTAAAGGGGTCCAGAGGAAATGACATAGCTCCTGAATTAAGTTGAGAGACGTGAGGTGGTTCTGTCACTGGCGATCCTGATGAGGTTGAGGGTGTAGGACCACTCCCTTTCTCTATTCTCCGGATCTCCACTTCAATCTCCATTCTCCTCAACTCCAGTTGGTGTTGACGCTCTCTCTCCTTATCTTCCATTTCAGCCTGTAGTCGTTTCTCTTTCTCCTCCAATTCTGCCTGAAATCGTTTCTCTTTCTCCTCCAATTCTGCTTGAAACTGTTTTTCCCTTTTGTCGAATGCATCTGAAACATAGTTAGCTAGCTCAAGGCCATCTAACCCGCATTCTCTACCCGTTTCTGTTATTTGGGCTCTAAACTTTGCAGTTTCCGCCATGTCTATAATTTATTGCTTTGTTCTGCCAAAAATATAATTGCAGTTAGTCTGATCCGCGTAAGCTTGTCAGTCCCTGATCTGCAAATATACAACAGAGCATATGCAATATTAAAAACACCCTATGTTATGTCTGTCTGTCAATGCTGGAAAAGCCAAAGGCAGCAGGCACTGAAGTAACTAGATTTAATTCCTAGTAAAGAAAAGAATCTGAAATTAGACAGAGTTTTCCCAACGGATAAGATTTTCCGGTGGTTGATGAAATGCTGTTAAGTTCAGACTCCACAGGAAAAGAACACCTTCTCTGGAAGAGAAGTAGTGTTGGTAGAGTAGATACACACTATATATTTCACCTGGAGCACCTCTCTCTGAAGTATAAGCCTATTTGAACATGGCCCCCTTCTCCAGGAGTAACAATCAGTCACCTACTCTTATTTATCTGTAAATGTCCTTCATATCATGTGGCTGTCAATCAATACCCCACATGGTATCTGTTAAACATTCTAGAAAATGACAATGTTCAAAATCTAAAGATATTTGTGTTAATGTAATTGGTTAAAGGTTAATATATGGGAACCATCCAGGACGTACCCGACAATATGTCATATATTTTTGAAGGGAGTGGGAGATCACTGTAGTGCATGCCCCATCTCTAACAAAAGAAGTAGAGCCCCATCCTCTTCTATCTTCAATAACCCCAGAATATGAACCTTGAGTTATCTGCAGGCCTCGTTCTATTAAGTATGTCTAGGAGATATAGATTATGGCCCTGGTGAGAATGGTAATTACTAACTGGGAATCTG
>OY992889.1:101326960-101586960 GCA_963921405.1 Cepaea hortensis | reverse complement strand
TTAGGGAGAGATCTGAGCACCTATGAACATGTCCGGAGTGCAAGGATACCTTAGAGAAAACTAACTTCCAGCAGATGATATTTATATGTATCACGTACAACACAACAGAAGCAACCAATGATAACACGTCTGTAAATGTTCCTGATATACGAGGCCCAGCATAGCACTTCCACATGTTTGTTACTGGACCTACGATATGTGAACATTTTCTTACTGGACCTACGATATGTGAACATTCTCTTACTGGACCTACGATATATGAACATTCTCTTACTGGACCTATGATATATGAACATTCTTTTACTGGACCTACGATATATGAACATTCTCTTATTGGACCTACGATATATGAACATTCTCTTATTGGACCTACGATACATGAACATTCTCTTATTGGACCTACGATATATGAACATTCTCTTATTGGACCTACAATACATGAACATTCTCTTATTGGACCTACGATACATGAACATTCTCTTATTGGACCTACGATACATGAACATTCTCTTATTGGACCTACGATACATGAACATTCTCTTATTGGACCTACGATACATGACCATTCTCTTACTGGACCTAAGATACATGAACATTCTCTTACTGGACCTACGATATATGAACATTCTCTTACTGGACCTATGATATATGAATATTCTCTTACTGGACCTACGATATATGAACATTCTCTTACTGGGCCTACGATATATGAACATTCTCTTATTGGACCTACGATATATGAACATTCTCTTATTGGACCTACGATACATGAACATTCTCTTATTGGACCTACGATACATGAACATTCTCTTATTGGACCTACGATATATGAACATTCTCTTATTGGACCTACGATACATGAACATTCCCTTATTGGACCTACGATATATGAACATTCTCTTATTGGACCTACGATATATGAACATTCTCTTACTAGACCTACGATATATGAACATTCTCTTACTGGACCTACGATACATGAACATTCTCTTACTGGACCTACGATATATGAACATTCTCTTACTGGACCTACGATATATGAACATTCTCTTATTGGACCTACGATATATGAACATTCTCTTATTGGACCTACGATACATGAACATTCTCTTACTGGACCTACGATATATGAACATTCTCTTACTGGACCTACGACACATGACCATTCTCTTACTGGACCTAAGATACATGAACATTCTCTTACTGGACCTACGATATATGAACATTCTCTTACTGGACCTACGATATATGAATATTCTCTTACTGGACCTACGATATATGAACATTCTCTTATTGGACCTACAATATATGAACATTCTCTTACTGGGCCTACGATACATGAACATTCTCTTACTGGACCTACGATACATGACCATTCTCTTACTGGACCTAAGATACATGAACATTCTCTTACTGGACCTATGATATATGAACATTCTCTTATTGGACCTACGATATATGAACATTCTCTTACTGGATCTACGATATATGAACATTCTCTTACTGGACCTAGGATATATGAACATTCTCTTATTGGACCTAAGATATGTGAACATTCTCTTACTGGACCTACGATATATGAACATTCTCTTATTGGGCCTATTATATATGAACATTCTCTTACTGGACCTACGATATATGAACATTCTCTTACTGGACCTACGATATATGAACATTCTCTTATTGGGCCTAAGATATGTGAACATTCTCTTACTGGACCTACGATACATGAACATTCTCTTATTGGACCTATGATATATGAACATTCTTTTATTAGACCTATGATATATTTTACTGGACCTACGATATATGAACATTCTCTTATTGGACCTACGATATATGAACATTCTCTTACTGGACCTACGATATATGAACATTCTCTTACTGGACCTAAGATATATGAACATTCTCTAACTGGACCTATGATATATGAACATTCTCTTACTGGACCTATGATATATGAACATTCTCTTACTGGACCTACGATATATGAACATTCTCTAACTGGACCTATGATATATGAACATTCTCTTACTGGACCTATGATATATGAACATTCTCTTATTGGACCTACGATATAAGAACATTCTCTTACTGGACCTAAGATATATGAACATTCTCTTACTGGATCTACGATATATGAACATTCTCTTACTAAACCTAAGATATATGAACATTCTCTTATTGGACCTACGATATATGAACATTCTCTTACTGGACCTACGATATATGAACATTCTCTTATTGGACCTACGATATATGAACATTCTCTTACTGGACCTACGATATATGAACATTCTCTTACTGGATCTACGATATATGAACATTCTCTTACTGGACCTACGATATATGAACATTCTCTTACTGGATCTACGATATATGAATTCTCTTATTGGGCCTACGATATATGAACATTCTCTTATTGGGCCTACGATATATGAACATTCTCTTACTGGATCTATGATATATGAACATTCTCTTATTGGACCTACGATATATGAACATTCTCTTATTGGACCTACGATATATGAACATTCTCTTATTGGGCCTACGATATATGAACATTCTTTTTCTGGATCTATGATATATGAACTTTCTCTTACTGGATCTACGATATATGAACATTCTCTTACCGGACCTACGATATATGAACATTCTCTTACCAGATCTACGATATATGAACATTCTCTTATTGGACCTACGATATATGAACATTCTCTTACCGGACCTACGATATATGAACATTCTCTTACCGGATCTACGATATATGAACATTCTCTTATTGGGCCTATGATATACGAACATTCTCTTATTGGACCTACGATCTATGAACATTCTCTTACCGGACCTACGATATATGAACATTCTCTTACCGGACCTACGATATATGAACATTCTCTTATTGGACCTATGATATATGAACATTTTCTTACCGAACCTACGATATATGAACATTCTCTGTTTGTTTAATGTCTTCTGACATGAGCCAACACTGTGACGAAGGCGTTACCATTGTGATTCACAATTCCAAATACCATCTTTGAAACAACGAACTGGAATCAGCCCGCCTTGCGCTGGTTTTCATACATCGGTATGAGTACCGGTCATTCAAAAAGCAATGGCAAACTACAGAACGTAAACTTGCCAAGAAATCACAAACAACCATAAATGCTGGGGTTCACTGCGACATCCTTTAAAGGACTTATATACATTTCTCAGACCTAAATCTAGCGGTCCTTTTCTGTGCATTGGACGTTTGGTGGTGGACCCATATTTGAAAGACCCACCGACCCTCCAGGGGTGATGCGATCAAGCCACAACCTTTACTTCCCAATGCACGTGCCGGTGCCCGTATTTGGCTGGGTCGACCCGAGAGCCCAGGTCCACTTTTCACATTCAAATCCGCCCGGGTCAAAACTGAACCCACAACCCCAGGGCTAGCGGGAGAATGTCCTACACTCCCTTCTCACCACACCCATACTACTATAAACATATGTGGGTAATAGTTATGTTCACATTCCATAGTTTAGTTTAGTCGTTGAATCAACATCATGGCACACGGGTTTAACCCATAAGTGCTCCGTTTTCCTCCTAACTCAAACCTGAGTCTGGAGAAACTTAGCTCGATGCACGAACTCCGTAGCATCGGCAAGGATCCTGAAATACTTTGGGTAATTTTTTAACTCGAAATTTTGCCCGTGCCACATTCCACAGTTGTGGGTTCCAGTGGGTTGGAGACTTGGTTAATGGTTACACTAGATCAATCAGGTGTCATCTCTACAATGAAGGTTGACTGTAATGGATCTCCAACACTGTCTGTCTATCGCCCTAATTGTACATTCTGTCAGATTGCTGTTTGTTCATCCCTTGATGTTACCTATCCGCTTGTATCGTTGTCTACCTCTTGCCTTCAACACTGCCCTCCAGTATGGTTTTTAATAAGAGTATTATATCTTTTAATGTGGCCAAAATATTTTAACTTGCCTTTTTTATTTCTTTCATCAACTCTTTTCATTCCCAGCTTTTCTAGAACCTCTGTATTTGATTGTTTTTTGTTTTTTTTATATTCTTCTGTAGATCCACATCTCCAGAGCCTCTATTCGACTTTCTAGCTTAGTGGTTCTCAACCTTTTTTGGCCCATGCCTCCCTTTACCATATGTTAAGAACGTCATTCCCCACCCCCACCCCCTCTTTTCGAATTTCCTCCCTATAAATTCCCCCTCCATTCACCCTTACACAGTATACATAAAAATGGAAGCTAAATTTAATAACACATACTAGAACAAGTCTAAACATCTACATAAAACGTGATTTGCGGGTCTACTTACGCTATAAAATGAATTTCATTAGGGTGAGAAGTACAGAACAGTAAAATTTAGGGGGAAAAACAATATCAAGTAACTGGTTCTTGTATTAACGCGATCTTGAAATAATCTTAATTACCCCTGGAAACCCTAAAATTCCCCCATGGGGGGGGGGGGGGATTCCCCACCGGTTGAGAACCACTGTTCTAGCTGCTTGTTCAATGTCTAGCCTTCCGCGCCATATAGTAGTGTTGAATACACACATTTGACAATTCGCATTTTTAATGCGCTATTAATCTCTCTAGATGTTAATACTAATTGCATGCTGTTGAAAGCATTTTTGGCCATTCCTATTTTCTTTTTGATTTCTGTTTCCCTTCTGTGCATCATCTGTTATTACATGTCTAAGATGGGAGAAACTTGTTACATGTTCTAGTATCTCCCCGTTGACTGTGATAAGAGTTGATAATGTCTGGTATCTCCCTGTTGACTGTGATAGAGCTGATAGTGTCTAGAATATCCCCATTCGCTTTGAGTTGACAGTGTCTAATATCTCCCCATTTAATGTGGTAGAGTTGAAAGTGTCTCTAGCATCTCCCCATTGACTATGATAGTGTTGATGTCTAGTATCTCCCCATTAACTGAGATAGAGCTGACAATGCACAATGCCTGGAATATCCCCATTCACTTTGAGTTGACAGTGTCTAATATCTCCCCATTTACCATGGTAGAGTTGAAAGTGTCACTAGTTTCTCCCGGTTACTGTTACAGAGTTGATATTGTCAGGCATCTCCCCATTTACTGTGATGGAGTTGATATTGTCTAGTGTCTCCCCGTTTACTATGTCAGAATTGACATTGTCTAGTATCTCCCCATTTACCATGGTAGAGTTGAAAGTGTCACTAGTTTCTCCCGGTTACTGTTACAGAGTTGATATTGTCAGGCATCTCCCCATTTACTGTGATGGAGTTGATATTGTCTAGTGTCTCCCCGTTTACTATGTCAGAATTGACATTGTCTAGTATCTCCCCATTTACCATGGTAGAGTTGAAAGTGTCACTAGTTTCTCCCGGTTACTGTTACAGAGTTGATATTGTCAGGCATCTCCCCATTTACTGTGATGGAGTTGATATTGTCTAGTGTCTCCCCGTTTACTATGTCAGAATTGACATTGTCTAGTATCTCCCCATTTACCATGGTAGAGTTGAAAGTGTCACTAGTTTCTCCCGGTTACTGTTACAGAGTTGATATTGTCAGGCATCTCCCCATTTACTGTGATGGAGTTGATATTGTCTAGTGCCTCCCCGTTTACTATGTCAGAATTGATATTATCTAGTGCCTCCCCGTTTACTATGTCAGAATTGACATTGTCTAGTATCTCCCCATTTACTGTGATAGACTAGATAGTGTCTATTTGCCCACATGTCAAAGTCCACTTGCTTCTCCAGTGAGGCAAGCGTTTCACTGTAGGATCAGCAAGCTCAAACACCAGTGTGGTCACAGATGTCAATTGTTTATATGTCTCATTTGTCCCCCTGATCTAGACTTCTGTCCTGTACTTTTATGAGTCCCAATCAATACCTGTCAATTTACTTCTCACAGTATGACATTGTTACTGAACAGGGAGAATTCTAATACATACACGTAAACAGGATTGAGCTTTCAAAATGAAAATATAAAGAGAGAAGAGAACAAAAATGTGACACAAAAGTTGTAACATAATTTTAAATTTATTTGTATAGTTATCAATTATTGAAGTACAGCATTCAATCAATCACACAATCAACTGGAATCCATGTTTACGCTCACGCTGTAACACGAGGGAACATACATCACTTGTGCCAACTGTTCTCCAAACATTGTCTGTAAAACAACCTATGGAATATACAAACACAGGACATCAGACAATGAAACACCCACAATCTGTACGTGAAACATGACCCACCCGGGTCTAACCCCAGCAGTTGTACGTGAAACATGACCCACCCAGGTCTAACCCCAGCCAGTTATACGTGAAACATGACCCACCCGGGTCAACTCTAGCCAGTCTGTATGTATTGTTCCACGCTTATCATCAAGTGCCCTGTCAGCTGGCATAGAAATTCATGCCTCTCCACAGATCTTGGTCTTTGGTGTTCTGGATCAACTCTGTTGATGATATCCCTTAATGCCACCATCTCGGTCCACCCAGTATAATTTGTCTTGGCCTGCCTCCAGTTGTCACGCAGTTCTCCAATGCCTCTCTTCTCATCATATGACCAAAGAAAACTGTCTCTGTCTTATTTTTGTGTATAATATTGTGGTTTCATTATATGTCTCCTTGGCAGGAGAAAGAGAAGAGGAAGGAGAAAGAACGACAAGTGAAAGTGGAATAAGAACAAAAAAGGGCCACGAATACATAAAAAAGTAAAACACAAAAACTCCTAAGCAGGAAGAGAGAAACATTATGTAAATTATATATTTACACAAAGAACAATAAAGAAAAACACCACAATCTCAAACAAAATAAGGTACCATTGTCATCAAGTGTCATGCTGACAGTGTGGCAATCATGGTTTGCCATCTCACATCAGCAAGGGTTTGTATCATCATGTAACAGCTAGGGGAGGTGAACCACAGACAAACCTCTGTACACCCCTAATCTTGTGTGATCTGATACCCAACAAACACTCTCTCTCCCTCTCTCTCACTCACACACTCTCTCTCTCTCCCTCACACTCTATCTCTCTCTCTCTTTCTATACAGAGTGTTTGTAAAGTCTCACTAGTTTAGTTTAGTGTTAGTTGACGGATCAGCATCACAGCACACCCATGTGGGTGTGACCCATAAGTGCTCTGTTCTACTCCTAACTCAAGCATGAGTCCGGAGAACCTCAGCTCAGTGCACAAACTCCGTAGCACAGGTAAGAATCTTGAAATACTTTGGGTAGGCTTTTAACATTGAAATTTTTAACTCCACTGGGGCTGAGTGGTCTTGAGGTATGGTGTCCACCTCGAGTGCTGGAGGTTCCGGGTTCAAGCCCCAGTGAGGGCGGGGATTTTTTCACATGGACTTCTAGTAACAAAATTTCCCCTGGTCTCTGGGTAGTGAGATCGGACGCCTGTGTGTATTGTTGCGCACGTAAACAATCCCTTGGCAGTTGGAAATTGAAAAAGAGTAACCTAAGGGCACTGCCCAGGCAAAATTTTGAGTTTAAAAAAGTCTCACTACACTTTGTATGTAGAACAATTTTGAAAAATGAAGTACACGACATCATAAAAAATGTCCTCCACAGTCCATCGTGAAGCAATATGCAGCGAATGCCAGTTGTCTGCTGGAGTAATTCTTTGCACTCCAAACAGAATGGTTTTATCAACAGAAGAAAGAATTTTTCTTTGGCTGAACAAGTATTTCAAAATGGCGGTCAATACACACGGATGTTTGTTCAAAGAGTTATAGCAAGATTTCTTGATAAACAACTATCTCATTGCATTACGGTTAGAAATTTGTTGAATAAGTTATAATGAATACTTCATTGGTACTTTCCAGCTTCCACAAAACAGTGTTAGACCATAGCAGTGATTAACTAATTTAATGCATTTTTAGCAAATTTTTTATAACATCATGTACTTCATTTTTCAAAATGGTTCTACATACAAAGTGTAGTGAGACTGTACAAACACCCTGTACATAATGACCCATCTTGAAGTGGTAGTGGGGCCTGTATGTCTCAATGACCCCCAGCAGCCATGCCGACAAATGTAGCTACTGGTGGGATCTTCCACACTGGACAGGTCATGGGAAAGGGACAAGATGAGGTGAGACACAAACCTGCTGCCTTTGCAGCTAGACTAGACAGTCACTTCTTACCACTGTCTGACAAGGAGGACACAGACTGAGACAAATCAAACAAGAGTAAGACAAACAATGGCAAACATGGAAAAGCTTGAGGGTATAACTGTCATTTTACATTTTTACTGCCAATATAGTACCTTGCGGTGTATGGAAGAGGGGGGTCTTTGAGCCTGAGAAATTGAGGCCGCCTGGCTAGTGCAGTCGCCGCGAACTGTGCAGGTTAGGGTTTTCTTTTTGCCCCTGACAGAAAAAAATCCCACACCTTATCGAGGGATCGAACGCGGGTCTCCCGAAGGAGAGTCCGGCATTCAAGCCAAAAGAGTTCTCAGGAAGGTATAGGTATTGGTTTTAGTTGAGTTTAGCCAACGGATCAAGATCACGGCATACGGGTGTAACCCATAAGTGCTCTCCGTTCCACTCCTAACTCACGCCTGAATCCGGAGAATCTCAGCTCAGTGCACGAGCTCAGCTCAGCCGCCCTATTTGTGTATATGCAGCGTTTGTGAAGCAGCGGGTGAATGTCGATGTCATTTGAAAGATCGAGCAACCGAGTTTGATTGCAGTGCAAGTATTATTGTTTTAGTGACACTGATTAGACATTGTTTTAAAAGAAAGACAGAATACACCGTGTGAAACTGATGCAGCTGTGGTGTTATGAAGAAGTCATTATTTAAGTGGTGTTGGCTGTTATGTGATATATATGTGGAGATTTATAGAAGGTTGAAAGGCTGACCAAGAAGACGGTGGAAAAATATATATATACAGACCTACAAGCACTTGGAATCAACAACTGGCAAGAGAAGGTTAACCAGAGAGACGAATGGAGACGGATTGTATCTGCAGAAAAGAACCTCAATGGCTCGGAACGCTGAAGAAGAAGAAGAAGAAGAAGAAGAAGAAGAAGAAGAAGAAGAAGAAGAAGAAGAAGAAGAAGAAGAAGAAGAAGAAGAAGAAGAAGAAAGGCTGATACTACAACCAGTCGATTAAGAATCACTCGTGTAGAACAACAGGGTGCTCATTGCCAGAAGCACAAGAGTAAGAATAACTCCCTAATAAGAGGAGAAGTAACATTCTGGCAACTCCGGATAACATGCTGGCACTAATCCACAAGCGAACTTCAATCCAGGAATACTGGAAGTAGTGTGTGTGGACTATGCTTGAGTTCAACGCCAGTGAGTGCCAAAGAAAAAGAAACATCTCAAACTGCATCTGGCTGGTTGGTTCGACAGTCTGTGGAAGACTGGAGTTTGCTGGGTTAATGCCCTGCAAACTTCCCCTCTCCAAGGGGAGGAGCAGTGGGGTTTGCAAAACCGGTACTTGGGCTTAAGATCTGCGGGAAGGGGCAGTGATACTTGGAACATTAGCCTGACTGAGGCCCAGTCTGTGGACAGTCTGCACATGGTGGAGTTCCTGCCAGCTTGTGGCCAGTGTAGATGCTTGTCCTTATCCTGCACATCATTAGAGGCAACTAAGGAAAGTTGGTCATGGGGCAGGCTTCCCCATACCATAAAAAGTTTAGCTGCAAATTCAAACCAACCATAAACAAGTCTAAACATAAGTGAAGAGTAGTGCAGCCAATTAAGATAGATATAGGTTCTTCTAGAATAAGAGTTACACGATGCAGAGAAAGTTGCAAGGAGTCTTAAGAAAAAGACCTGTCTCCTTTCAGCTATAAAATTCTCCACAAGTGGCACCTGAAATGTTATAATTATCTATCAATTGAAAGACAGCACATGTGGTAGAAGAAATGAAATATTATAGACACGACTATGAAAACAATAACTACAGCAAGACATGCAATTCAATTAACCCTGACACAACAGCTTGATGATCTGGACTTTGCCGATGACGTCAACCTTCTGTACCCAATACTCTCCTGTCTCATACATGAAATCAGAGAGTCAGAGATGAATGATATGGGAGGACATGGAGAGTTGCAGGAGATAGAAAAAGATAGATTTACTCTGCTTGTGTTGGTTGAGGGCTTATAGTCCAATGGGAAATACAGGGCAAAGGTGGTCCTTGTCATGGTCTGACAACCTCTGGGCAATGACGCTGGAGCTAGGAGTTCATGCTTTGTGTGACATTTTCTGCTGGACACCCAGCGGAGACAGACTAAGCCATATGGGTTAAAACCCAGAGCAATGAAATCAATCTTACATCTTGAAACAACCTCTGTGGTCCAGTTGTGTGTGGAAGTTATCAGCTCTTGAAATGATCAAACAGCAGGACTAAAGCTCCACCTACCCTCACAACAAGCACTTCAGCCAATGAAGTTGATGACCACAAGATGCAGGATGACGTGGGCAAAAATGAAGTCAGCAAATGACCTCTCAGGGCTGATTCCGGTAAACTCGGCTTTGTTCTGGGGGTTACTCTGTAATCTTAAACACACTGAAACAAACAACAAGATACAATGTCATGACTGCTTGTTTAAACTGGCGCTGTGGAGAAACACTGAAACAAACGAGATACACTTCAATGTCAAGACTGCTTGTTGTTTAACCCTCACCCTGGGCAATGGGTCGGTGTGTGCTGACAACGAGGTAACCCTAACCTGTGGAGGATCAATGTCCATTACACACCTAAGCCTGTGCTGTGTTGAATTGTGACCTGGTTATATTCCATATAAGCCTCTCCGCAGATGTGAAGTCCTGAGGCCGGTTGTGCATACACCGCTGGTTTCTCGGCTTCCAGAGAAGGAGAGTTCTGCAAACAGTCACCGCTGAGATATCCCGATTGGATAAGAGCACTTACTATTAAACTTCCGGTGTGCTGATGCCGAGGTTGCAGGTTCAACCCCTACACCGGTCATTTGGACTAAAATGTTGACTTCTTGACCTTGACTTGAGGACGTAAATTACAAGTAACTCTGAGGTCAGAGTGGGTTCGCCTGATGGCGAGGGACACTGGTAATAAACAAAGCTAATCCACACGCAAACATCAGTCCAGTGTGTGGACTACGCTTGAGTTCAAGGTAAGTGAACGGGGGAACGCAACCTTCCCCCCCCCCCCCCCTCCCCCCTCAATCAGATGTTTCAGAATATTGCAGCAAACATCAGCACTGATATCGACACTTGCAGTTTCCCCTTGCACTTGAATACTGTACAAATCTGACATCAAAGCGGTGGAAACCAGCTCTTGCTGGCGTTACATTCTTCACCACAAGGCTCACCTTCCTCTTCAGTATGTTGTTTTAGATCGTATAACAAGCTGCCTGCTTTTTATGGACTCAATCCTTAGCTAATGGAAATACGCTGGTGATTATGGTCCTCCAGTCATATTCTTAAAAAAAACCTCCACTTCAGAAGGGAGCTACAATTCTTAGAGATGACGGCATCTTGCAATGAGGCCGCTTTTTATAAATTTGTAATATGTTGAATAATTCTTGCTTTATTGTGAGCAATCACTTATAGTGCCGACCAGCTATATCCTAGTGCCTTGCCAATGTTCGATGGGTTCAAATTTCTCACTCATTTTGAATGTTACTTCTAACGTTTGTATCTTCTTGCTCTTTCATTATTTCTACTAGAAGCACACTTTGCAGCTATGATTAATAATGAAATTCATGACAAAATCAAGAGAATACTGAGATCATAAATTATCACTGGAAGATGTGGATGATGAAATAACTTTGGATGCTGTGGATGCTGGAACTTGTGATGTCCCATGAATCGTCACTGTCAGGTTGCACAGGACACGCACAAACGACAGTAATATATAAATCACTGAGGTTGTAAGTGATTATCAGAGGCCAAAAAATATTTATTTTTAATGGATAGCTGCTAACTGACTGTGAGTTACAGCATCGTAACTAAGGTACCTCCTTTAGTAGGCGCTTAAAAAAAACACAAACACACACAATCTACAAAGTATCAATTAATCACTCAAGTGCCGTCTCCACACTGAAGGTTGGCTGCAATGGGCCTCTAGCACTGTCTGTCTCTCGCCCTGACTGTACATTCTGTCAGACTGATGTTTGTCTATCTCTTGATGTTATCTTCCCACTTGTATCATTGTCTACCTCTTGCTCGCTTGCCTTCAACCTTGCCCTCCAGCATGGTTTTTATAAGAGTATTATATTCAACCTTGCCCTCCAGTATGGTTTTTATAAGAGTATTATGTCTTTTAACATGGCGGAAATATTTCACTTGCCTCTTTATTATTTCTTTCATCAACTCTCTTTTCATTCCCAGTTTTTCTAAAACCTCTCTATTTGATTGTTTTTGTTTCCATAAAATGCAACATATTCGTCTGTATTTCCACATTTCCAGGGCCTCTATTCGATTTTCTAGTTGCTTGTTCAATGGCCTGGCTTCTGCGCCATACAGTAGCGTTGAATATATGTAGCATTTGACAATTCTCAGTTTTAGTTAATCTCTCTAGATGTTAATACTGATTTCATGCCGTTGACAGCATTTCTGGCCATTCCTATTCTCTTTTTTAATTCTATTTCACTTCTGCCATCATCCGTTATTACATGTCCAAGAAGGGGAAACTTATTACTTGTTCTAGTATCTCCACGTTTACTGTAATGTTCGTGGATGACCTCTCCTTTCCACTGCTAATTATAACAGTTCTTGTATTTTGGATGTTAATATTTAAGCCACATTCTGCACTGTGCCTGTTTACTTGTTCCACTAGTTTGTGTAATTCTTGCTCCCTTTCTGCTAGTAACACTGTATCGTCAGCATACCTAAGATTGTTTATGATTCTACCATTGATGTTAAGTCGAGGCAGTCTACAAGGTGTAAAAAGTGTAAAATAAATTTTTGATTAACTGATATTGGTGAAAAACAACTAATGTGCATGCAAATACTATGGAGGCAGAGTAGGTCAGAGGTATAACTTGAGCAGGTCTGCTACAATTTAAAGTAAGTCTGGAATTTCCAAGCATAAGCCAAGGATTTATACTGCCCCTTGGCTCCAGGATGGTGGATCGGACGGGATCCTTCTCAGACAAAGGCGACAATCTAGTGCAGTGAACAGTTATTGGCATGTCCTTGCAAGTGGTATGTCCTTGCTAGTTGCATGTCCTTGCAAGTGGTATGTCCTTGCTAGTGGCATACACAATCAAATTCAGTTTAGTGGCTATTTGTGATTTACTACTAGGCAATCTTAGTTCAGTAGTTTGCCATTGCTTTCTGAATGGCTGATGCCTCATACAGTGGAAATCAAAGCACAACGATCTTCCATACTGCTCGCGGTTGATATCAAACTTGACTCGGTACGTCAGGGAATTGTGTGACTGCGCATCTCATCATCCCCTAAGCCATAGACATGGGTTTATGCATGTGAATTGGACATTTTAAAAAACAGGCCTTATTATCTGGCTGCCGTGGCTAACTTTTAAAATTAGAAAACCCCAAGAATGGTTATAGTTATAGAATGTGTGATTCTGTTATATTTATAAACATATATTATACACTGCTGTGCTACGTGTTCATGCATTGTACTGAAGTGAGGACTTGACAACAGTCAACAGTGTTCTGAGATTCTTAATGATTCTAGGTGTGTATCCTATCAATATAAGGCTGTTTATTTATATTTTATATCATACTAGCTGACCCTGCCCGGCTTCGCCCAGACCCTGGTGGGGAGCATCTCATTTAATTCATATAAGTAGTCATATAAGTTCCCGTTCCCGTTACCGACTGTCTGTCTGTCTGTCTGTCTGTCTGTCTGACCCGGCCCGGCATTGCCCAGCTCCTGGTGTGAAGCATCTCATTTAATTTATATAAGTAGTCATATAAGTTCTCGTTCCCGACTGTCTATCTGTCTGTCTATCTGTCTGCCTGACCCTGTCCGGCTTCATTAAATTCATACAACAAAAAGAGTAACTTAAAAGAACGTTCTTCCACACACCATCCATTATTTTTAATGAAAACTCTTTCTAATCACCTGCATGACTACAGTAACTTCTTAAGCAAAAAAAGATGAGTTACAATGTTATGCATTGTGCATCATTTTTATGAAAACTTTGAAAATGCCTTACAGATTGTATCATTATTTATTATAACTCATATGCCGGTACATAACTATGGACAAAGAGTTTATAAATCTTTGAAAACGATGCCACAATATGACTATAAGTTATACAGAAAAGTTATGCCCCTTGAAATAACTTTTACAGAGTTAGGTCCCCTGAGATATATGAAATTATGATGAAAAATGAAAAATGAAATAATACTGAGTAAGCAGGCGATTTCACACTAACAAAATATCACAGTTGGCAGCTCTGGAATGAAAGGAAGGCGTGTAGAAAATTTCATCTCAATCGGATGGGCCGTTCGCGAACGTATAAAGGACATACATAGATACGGACGAATATCGCCTTTTATATATAAGATGTCACTGTGATACAAAAACATTCACTGCTATGCTACGTGTTTGTGCATTGTTGAAGTGAGGCCATGACCTAAGTTGTGAGATTTGTAATATTATTCTAGTTGTGTAACCTATCAATTGAAGGCTGTTTATATTGTGTGTGAATACAAACATGATATGTACGCTGCTGTGTTACATATTTGTGCATTGTTAAAGTGAGGACATGACATTGTGAATGTAGGGGTGTGAGATTCTTCATAATGATTCTAATGATTCCTCGGAGTCTCTGTGGCAAAGTGGTCAAGTCATCTGACTCGGGCTCCAGAGGTTGTGGGTTCAATTCCGGGCCACATCCTTCAGTTCACGAGTGCATTGTTTTGGAGATTCCTGAGGGTCGTCGCTGGAGCCACAGAGTTCATGCTTTGTGCGACACTTTCCGCACTGCGGAAAGAGACTAAAGCATATGCAATAAAAACCTGGTGCAATGAAGTCGACTTTTAAGCAACTTTTTTTCATAATGCTTGCTTGCGTTGTGAACTCCAGCATGAAATCCTGTATGTCGGATGGTGACATCTTGTTGTCCAACATCAGTGTGATGTCATACAGGACCTGAGGTTTGTGTGAGTATCCGTTGTCTCATGTCTGGCTTAATGGTGTGCAGACTGGTGGTTCCTTGCCGCGCAGGCAGATACTCTCCGACTTCGGAAGAATCAGCGATCATACTACGTTAGCCAGGACCCCGAAGGGACCTGTTGCCCAGTACGCACGACTAGGACGTGTTAGTAGGTCTTAGCCAGTATAGAACCTGGCCTTGGTGCCTTGGAAAAACCTCTGCGTCTGTTTCATAATGATTCGATTCTTCTAGACGTGTTAAAAATGTATTGATTGAAGGTGAGGTTGGCGGATCAATGCCCAGATATTACGATTGGTATGTGCCATCTTATTCAAGCAATACTGAAAAGCGGTGCAATACTATTGTCAGTATTTAAAGTAAGTAATGCATTTGTAATATATCCATACCTCCCAAGATGAAAGATCCGACTGTAGAAATAAAACCCGAGAGGAAAGAGTTGAACGGGTAGGTGCCAACCAAACAACAGTAGGCGAACTGTACGATTCCCGTCAATAACACATAAAGCAAATACGCATCAATGATCTTCAACTTCTTCGGAGTACTTTGCATGTACTCATCGTAAAACTTGACGATGACGCTGGTGAGTTTCTCGGGCATGATGGAGCTGTGGAACTGTGTGTTTGTGAGACGTGTTGTTGGTGATCGTACGTGGCAGAACCAGCTCGTCTGCGACAACCGCTGCGGAAGTGGACAGGTAAGCGGGCAATTTGTCCGGTGAAAGGGATTTCTTTGTTTGGTCTGAATTTCGTGAAAACTATAACTGGTAAATAAATTACAGCAATAAGATTCATGTAAATGAACAAAATTAGGAAGAGCTTGGAAGCAACAGAGGTGTGTTTCCTGAGACAAATGTTGCGAATTACTTGGACTGCCAGAGTAACTAACGACGATTGCCTGAAATAGGTTAATGAAACTAGAACATTAAATACAGCGATAAGAAAGAAGCTTTATTTGGTCATGTGATGAGAAGAGAGGCATTGGAGAACATCGTGACAACTGGAAAGATCAAGGGAAGAGAAGCAGAGGCATATCAAGATTGAGACGGTGGCATGGAGGAATATCATCAGCGGAGTTGTTACATAAAACCAAAGATCAAGATCTGTGGAGAGTCATGAACGCCTACGCCAGCCGGCATGGCACTTAGTGATAATGATGAATAAGATTCATGGCCCGTTTTGTAGGGGCTCCTTGAGAAAGACAAGATTAGTAACACTGTAATAATATATTATATATAATGACCATTAAACTATAAGCACAGATCGCTCTGCGGAAAGAGACTTGCTAGGACAACACCTGGTCAATGAAGTCGATACTTTTGACCCTAAACCCCACTGTCTTAAGTGGCAGTACTTTTTTTTAACATCTTTGAATCTTTTTGCTTTGTCCCGCTCGCTCGCTTTGAACTCAAGCATAACACATACATACTACCTCTGGTGCACTGGACTGAATTTTGCTTGTGGTTTAGCTTTCCCTATTGCCAGTGTCCCTCCGACTTCTGGGATACTTGTAATTTACGTCCCAAAGTCAAGGAGGAGACGTCAACATTTTAGTCCAGCTGTCCGGTATAGGACTTGAACCCCTTACCTCGATATCGGCATACCGGATGTTTAAGAACCGGATGTTTAAGAAAATGTTCTTATCCATTCGACCACGCTTACCTCCATGTCTGTGATTCTTGTTACGTTTTTTTTTTTTTTAAATGTCCATGTTTCTTGGTTACAATCCAGCAAACAAATCATGGACTGCGGTCTGGGTCTCCTTGTTGTCATTTAGACCCAGTTGGACAATTGGGCAAGGCGCCAAGTGTGGCAGTGAGAGTCGTGCGATGTGTCGTTTACTTCCCGACGATGTCCATCGGGCGGAAGACTGCACGGGTTGGGGTGTACATGCGAGTGTCAGCGAACAGGGGAGACCCCTGTACAGCGCTACTGACAGAGAGGAAGTGTCCTTCTCTGTGCCTGCTCCTTGATCATACACGCGGATCCAATGAAAGACGTGTCCAACCCACAACAATTATAGATAAGTAACTTTTATTTTTATATTTTCATGTGGTGTTCTTTGTATAGTTGTGTCGGTTTGTGTTTATTATTATTTCTTTTTCTGTGCTGACCAAGGCTTTAGCTGCAATATCCATTTTGTTACTTCTAATTGTGGTTTAGTACAGCTAACCGTCTACTGCTGGTGTTTGGTGAACCAGTTATCGCTCCTCAATGGCTAAGGACAAGAGATGGTTGTTCGGGTCCGTGGTCCGACGGGGAAAGCGGTGGACTGAGATGCCGGTGGACGTTGAGAGATCTCAGGTTGTCATTGTCCTAAGGAAGTTCCTCAGAGTTCGGTTGTATGTGTAGGTCGACCCTTGAGCGGGCCAGCTGGGGGAGCAGACTTCGCGTCCAGAACTCATCATGTGTTCAGATGAATTATTGGGGTGAAGTGCTGGATCGACGAAGGCGTGCACAGTACGGGGGACCATAAGAGCAATGAAAGAGGATAACGGTGCGTTCCAGACAATGACAATGACATCAAGCCTGACTGTGGGGTCTGCTGCTGTCTCTCGAGCATTGGCGTGGGCAGCAGAATTGACAGCCACACACGTGACAGTCGTGTCGGACTCCATGGACATCTTGCTGGACATATGGACTCCATGGACATAAAGCTGGACATATGGACTCCGTGGACATAATGCTGGACATATGGATTCCATGGACATAATACTGGACAATTGGACTCCATGGACATAATGCTGGACAATTGGACTCCATGGACATAAAGCTGGACATATGGACTCCGTGGATATAATGCTGGACATATGGACTTCATGGACATAAAGCTGGACAATTGGACTCCATGGACATAATGCTGGACATATGGATTCCATGGACATAATGCTGGGCATATGGACTCCATGGATATAATGCTGGACATATGGACTCCATGGACACAATGCTGGACATATGGACTCCGTGGACATAATGCTGGACATATGGACTCCATGGACATAAAGCTGGACATATGGATTCCATGGACATCATGCTGGACATATGGATTCCATGGACATCATGCTGGACATATGGATTCCATGGACATAAAGCTGGACATATGGATTCCATGGTCATAAAGCTGGACATATGGATTCCATGGACATAAAGCTGGACATATGGATTCCATGGACATAAAGCTGGACATATGGATTCCATGGACATAAAGCTGGACATATGGATTCCATGGACATAAAGCTGGACAATTGGACTCCGTGGACATAATGCTGGACATATGGATTCCATGGACATAAAGCTGGACATATGGATTCCATGGACATAATGCTGGACATATGGACTCCATGGATATAATGCTGGACATATGGACTCCATGGACACAATGCTGGACATATGGACTCCGTGGACATAATGCTGGACATATGGACTCCATGGACATAAAGCTGGACATATGGACTCCATGGACATAAAGCTGGACATATGGATTCCATGGACATCATGCTGGACATATGGATTCCATGGACATCATGCTGGACATATGGATTCCATGGACATAAAGCTGGACATATGGATTCCATGGTCATAAAGCTGGACATATGGATTCCATAAACATAAAGCTGGACATATGGATTCCATGGTCATAAAGCTGGACATATGGATTCCATGGACATAAAGCTGGACATATGAATTCCATGGACATAAAGCTGGACATATGGATTCCATGGACATAAAGCTGGACATATGGATTCCATGGTCATAAAGCTGGACATATGGATTCCATGGACATAAAGCTTGACATATGGATTCCATGGTCATAAAGCTGGACATATGGATTCCATGGACATAATGCTGGACATATGGATTCCATGGACATAATGCTGGGCATATGTATTCCATGGACATAAAGCTGGACATATGGATTCCATGGATATAATGCTGGACAATTGGACTCCATGGATATAATGCTGGACAATTGGACTCCATGGACACAATGCTGGACATATGGACTCCGTGGACATAATGTCGGTTGTCTCTGCTCCTAATGCTGAATACTGAATGTAAGACTCGATATAATTGCACTCAGGACATATCCACACGTGCTCAGTCCGCCTCTTTTAAAACCACCGAAGATTTTCCATGCTGATTATTCCAGTTGGTTACCTGCACATTCTGTACATAGAAGCATATCCCTGTTCACAATAGTAGGAACGCGAATTTTATACTAGCTGTCAGCGACTTGTTCGCTGCAGATTCTCAGGACTCCCCTACTTTCGCACCGCACGAAATAACAACTCGTGACATTTGCGAAAGGAATGCAATTTATTTAGAGCCGACATTTCAATGGCTCTGCGAGCGTAATACTTCATCATCGTTATACAACATGAATGCAATGAAGTGGTGAGAAATGATGCTCGAAATCACAATCTAAATGAATAGCCTAATGTTTGCCTATTGCCTAGAAACTATAGCATTGGTTAAGGATACGTCTGCTCTCTACCGTCTCCAGTCGGGTCTGTCCACACGCTACACATAGCGTGGACAAGCACGGACACTGTCCCCTCCGTGCAGTAGCTATTATTGCGTGCATGGTCTCGCAAGCACGCTGGCTTGTGAGCTCGAGTAACCGGGCACTTCACGGTTACTCGCAAGGACAAGCTTGCCAATGGCTTGGGGAAAGCCCTCGCTCAGTTGTACGCATTGGCCCCTGGTCTGACACAAATGTGTCTCCTTGTGAGGCTATTTATAGTGCTTGGTGTCTCTCCTGTCTGGTGTCTCCCTATACTTATGTTTACTCTCCTTAACTCTGTAAGGTCTTATTGGAGATCTTGACAGGCACCCCTCCTCGCTGTGAAGTGTTACTTCCCTTTTACTCCTGTTTGTAACACTTCTGGTCACAAAGAAAAATTGGTTGCTCCAATTTTGTCAGATATCCAATAAGTTAAACTCTCTAGTTTGGGGATAGAACAACTCTCTTCTTCCTTTACTCACACTGCTTTACCTTTTCACTTGGCTAATTAAGTAGCCCATGTATCAGTATAGTTGGCTTTATAGATATCTTTGGGAATTGTTTTGGACCGGAACCATTGTCTTATGACTTATGTCCTGGCTTCAGTCGTTTGACCCTATGTCTTTTGACTTTCACCTATTGACTTCTGTCTTGATCTGTCCTCAAATTGCCCGAAATGAAAACACACATACAAGTTGACTCGATTCTGAGTACAACACATGAGCACAAAGTGTTCATGTTCCCATTAATATCCCCTCCAACTCTTATACACATAGTTCTACTTTTCACCTTCTCGCTTCCGCTTGTGAAAAGCTATATTCACTGTTACATTAAGGTTTTAAGAAGTTATTGTGTCCCCTGAATTTTAAAGTTATTGTTCTTTAAACTGAATAGTGTGTGCATCGTTTATCTGTTTGTTTTCCTGTTTGTTTGCGTGTTTTCTAATAAACTACAGTGTACTTACCTCTCTAACATGTGTATGCGTTAGTGTACTAAATGTGTGTGTTCCTTCGAGCGCCGTAAATCGGTTTATTGTGGTTACAAACGTTCGTTATTCTTATTTGTGACCACAACTCCGCTTTCTGAAGCTCAAAGTACGTTCTCTATATACTCTATTAAAGTATGGCAGTAACACGCATAAAAAAGTCGAAAACACATTGCTACACAGATGACACAGACAAGTCACAATAAGACGTTTACAGCGGTGGAAAAATTTTCCGCTGTCTTTCTCTCTCGCTCTCTTCCTTTCACAAGGAAAAATGTTCCGCTGTCTTTCTCTCTCGCTCTCTTCCTTTCAATGTTTACTAATTTTCGCATTCTCCCCTCGCATTTATTCTTCTTGCATACATCTTTCATTCACTTTCATCCCTTTCTTTCACTCAAACATTCTCTCGTCATTAAAATATGTTTCCTATCATCAAATACATGAATATTACATCTATACATTAAACGATTGGCTGAATTATAACAGTAATCACGCCAAATGACTGTGCGTTTTGTTTGCACGTGTCATGTCTATACATAATATACAAACTTATGAGGATGGTTTGTTACCGATCCTGTAGTAGTAACTCACATAGTTTTGGTGTGCTGCTCTAAATAACCCTCAAGGGAAATAATCTAATAAATACTTTCCTTTAAGTGAATTGGGTTAATTACCTTAAAATGTTATTTGTGAAAAAGATGATATTCATTCCTAAATGGTTGAGTTATTTTGGAAATGATATTTTAGACAAATGAATTTATAAATGATTATGGTTATATGGTAATAAACTAATATAATATCTAACAATCGTATTTCTATAATTGGTGTTCTATTAAATGGGTTATTAACTAAATAATGGTGATTTATAACTACCAAATAACAAAATAAAGTTATATATGCATTTAACCATTTTGCAATTCAATAATTAATAGAAAAATGAAGTTATAGGTACTGTTAATAAAATAATAATATACATATGTCACAGTTACATTTCTATATCTAATTACACTAAATCGACGTTCTCCTTTGCGTTGTGAAGATGGAGCAATCCTCTTTGTAGACTATTATAACATAGTTCATTTCGGCAAAGTCTTATATGCTCTCCTTCATGGATAGTGTATAAATATAGTTTCCTACTAAGTTATGTAGGTTCATAGCTAACACTTTAATGTTCCTCTAGCTTACGTGTGTGTCAGCGCATGTTACTTCTGCGTCTGTTCGTTACACTTCTCATAGCACTGTTACTTTCACACAGGTTACATATTTGGCGATGATAACGCACTTACACTGTATCATAATGACCACATACGGCACTGAGTTATCTAACATTACCGTGTCACTGTTTCTGGTGGTCTGTGGTCGATCCCTTCCTGTAAATCAGGTATTTCAATGGATGATGGTCGACTCAAAATGTCCGCAACAGTGTTCAATCTTCCTTTTAAGTGCTGGATGGTAAACGTGTAATTTTGGAGAATCAAAGCCCACCTGTAAATTCTGTTATTGCTAGGAAGTCCAGACTGCATCACAGACAACGGAGAGTTATCGGATTGGATCACAAACTGTGCTCCTGCCAAAAATCTATGAAATTTCTTGACGCAATAGATCAAACTGAGGCCCTCCAATTCGGATGCTGAGTATTTTGATTCAGCAGGGGTAATCGTGCGACTTACGTACATTACGGGGTGGAACGTCCCGTCGTAGAACTGTCCTAGTATCCCAGATATGGATATGGCACTCGCATCTGTGCATAAGAAATAAGTGAGTTTTGGATTAGGCATACGAAGGATAGGTGGAACGCTGAAAAGATGTTTCAATTTTGATAACGCACTAATTAATCCTGCATCTTGTACAGATAACTTAGCCGAAGCTTTTAAGATGTTAGAAAAAACACTGGTGATTTCCGCCAGATTTGGAATGAATTTACTATAGTAGTTTACCAGACCCAGTAAACTTCGGACCTGTTTCTTGGTCGTTGGCATTGTCAAATTCAGAATCTTAGTGACGATTCTGTCATCAGTTTTTAATTGGCCCCTGCAGATGGTATGACCCAGGAAGTCAATTTGTTCCATGCCCAACTCTACTTTGGTCGGCTTCGCTGTGAGCCCAAATAATCGCAACCTGTCGAAGACTTGTGGAAGTTTCAGTAGGTGTGTTGTCCAGTCTTCCGTATGGATGCATATGTCATCTATATAAGTTGAAATATTGGTCATCTGTCAGTTTAGTTTCTATCTTTATGCTGTCAATGGTCGCAGTCGTGTCTACCGTAGGAACTGGTAATTCCATCTCGTCTTCGTCTATCTCGTTCAATACTGTTGTGGTGCTAGCTGTGTATGCTGTTACCTAGCTAAGTGTGTTTGCGTTGTCGCTGTCGTGTGTCGCCCTATCTAGTGAAGTTGTGTTGTGTACGTCTGTCGTCTCATTGCTTCGTGTTGGTGCAATTTGTTCGTCTGTCTGTTGTTCTTGTCGTGAAAAATATGGTTTCAGCATGTTGATATGAAATATCTTTAAGTGTCCTTTTATCGATATTTCATAATCTACATCTGATATTTTACGTTAACGTTGAAAGGTCCTTGCCAAGATGTTAGTAACATATTATGTTTATCAGGTAGTAGGATCAAAACCTTCTGGTTTGGTTCAAGGTGAATAGTTTTAGCACATTTATTTGCATAGTTGTGGTTTCCATTACTCGACACCTGCTTTAGGGGTCCAGCAATATCGACCGCTATACTCTCATGTGGTCTAGATGCTAGTACTGACCGTTGGACTTTGGACTTCACATGCTTTCCCTTTCGTACAACATGTTGACAGACAGTACAAGCTCGACAGTACAAGCTTTGCTAGCGTTGGTTCACTGTATTCTGACACCAATTGGGGTCCTGCCTGTCAGCGACTTGTTCGCTGCAGATTCTCAGGACTCCCCTACTTTCGCACCGCACGAAATAACAACTCGTGACATTTGCGAAAGGAATGCAATTTATTTAGAGCCGACATTTCAATGGCTCTGCGAGCGTAATACTTCATCATCGTTATACAACATGAATGCAATGAAGTGGTGAGAAATGATGCTCGAAATCACAATCTAAATGAATAGCCTAATGTTTGCCTATAGCCTAGAAACTATAGCATTGGTTAAGGATACGTCTGCTCTCTACCGTCTCCAGTCGGGTCTGTCCACACGCTACACATAGCGTGGACAAGCACGGACACTGTCCCCTCCGTGCAGTAGCTATTATTGCGTGCATGGTCTCGCAAGCACGCTGGCTTGTGAGCTCGAGTAACCGGGCACTTCACGGTTACTCGCAAGGACAAACTTGCCAATGGCTTGGGGAAAGCCCTCGCTCAGTTGTACGCATTGGCCCCTGGTCTGACACAAATGTGTCTCCTTGTTAGGCTATTTATAGTGTTTGGTGTCTCTCCTGTCTGGTGTCTCCCTACTAGACTTATGTTTACTCTCCTTAACTCTGTAAGGTCTTATTGGAGATCTTGACACTAGCCATTTCGTGTTCTTGATTTGAGGCACACATTACAAGTACCTCTGAAGTCAGAGTATGTTTGCCTAATACTGAGAGACACTGGTAATATGGAAAGCTAATGCACACACACAAATCAGTCCAGTGCACTAGAAGTAGTAGCACATTTATGGACTACGCTTGAGTTCAAGGCGATTGAACAAATAAAAAAAAATACTACTATACTTCTGGACAGCTTATCAATCTCGAGCACGGGATTAGAACTAAATTAGAAGGAAACTGGCGCCCACGGAGTTGTTTCTCCACAGAATGCTAAGAATCCCAGGGACAGCTAAGAATCCCAGGGACAGTTAAGAATCCCAGGAACAGTTATGAATCACAGGGACAGCTAAGAATCACAGGGACAGCTAAGAATCACAGGGACAGCTAAGAATCCCAGGGACAGCTAAGAATCCCAGGGACAGCTAAGAATCACAGGGACAGCTAAGAATCACAGGGACAGCTAAGAATCACAGGGACAGCTAAGAATACCAGGGACAGCTAAGAATCACAGGGACAGCTAAGAATCACAGGGACAGCTAAGAATCACAGGGACAGCTAAGAATCCCAGGGACAGCTAAGAATCCCAGGGACAGCTAAGAATCACAGGGACAGCTAAGAATCACAGGGACAGCTAAGAATCCCAGGGACAGCTAAGAATCACAGGGACAGCTAAGAATCACAGGGACAGCTAAGAATAGAAAGGACAGCTAAGAATCACAGGGACAGCTAAGAATAGAAAGAACAGCTAAGAATCACAGGGACAGCTAAGAATCACAGGAACAGCTAAGAATCACAGGGACAGCTAAGAATAGAAAGGACAGCTAAGAATCCCAGGGACAGCTAAGAATCACAGGGACAGCTAAGAATCACAGGGACAGCTAAGAATCCCAGGGACAGCTAAGAATCACAGGGACAGCTAAGAATAGAAAGGACAGCTAAGAATCACAGGGACAGCTAAGAATAGAAAGAACAGCTAAGAATCACAGGGACAGCTAAGAATAGAAAGGACAGCTAAGAATCACAGGGACAGCTAAGAATAGAAAGAACAGCTAAGAATCACAGGGACAGCTAAGAATAGAAAGGACAGCTAAGAATCACAGGGACAGCTAAGAATAGAAATAACAGCTAAGAATCACAGGGACAGCTAAGAATAGAAAGAACAGCTAAGAATCACATGGACAGCTAAGAATCACAGGGACAACTAAGAATCACAGGATTAGCTAAGAATCCCAGGGACAGCTAAGAATCACAGGGACAGCTAAGAATAGAAAGGACAGCTAAGAATCACAGGGACAGCTAAGAATAGAAAGAACAGCTAAGAATCACAGGTACAGCTAAGAATAGAAAGAACAGCTAAGAATCACAGGGACAGCTAAGAATCACAGGGACAGCTAAGAATCACAGGGACAGCTAAGAATAGAAAGGACAGCTAAGAATCCCAGGGACAGCTAAGAATCTCAGGGACAGCTAAGAATTACAGGGACAGATAAGAATAGAAAGGACAGCTAAGAATCCCAGGGACAGCTAAGAATAGCAGGGACAGCTAAGAATAGAAAGGACAGCTAAGAATCCCAGGGACAGCTAAGAATCACAGGGACAGCTAAGAATAGAAAGGACACCTAAGAATCTCAGGGACAGCTAAGAATAGCAGGGATAGCTAAGAATAGCAGGGACAGCTAAGAATCACAGGGACAGCTAAGAATCCCAGGGACAGCTAAGAATCACAGGGACGGCTAAGAATCACAGGGAGAGTTAAGAATCACAGGGACAGTTAAGAATCCCAGGGACAGCTAAGAATCACAGGGACGGCTAAGAATCACAGGGACAGTTAAGAATCACAGGGACAGTTAAGAGTCACAGGGACAGTTAAGAATCACAGGGACGGCTAAGAATCACATGGACAGTTAAGAATCACAGGGACAGTTAAGAATCACAGGGACAGCTAAGAATCACAGGAACAGCTAAGAATCACAGGGACGGCTAAGAATCACAGGGACAGTTAAGAATAGCAGGGACGGCTAAGAATAGCAGGGACAGCTAAGAATCCCAGGGACAGCTAAGAATCACAGGGACAGCTAAGAATCTCAGGGACAGCTAAGAATAGCAAGAACAGCTAAGAATAGCAGGGACAGCTAAGAATAGCAGGGACAGCTAAGAATCACAGGGACAGCTAAGAATCCCAGGGACAGCTAAGAATCACAGGGACAGCTAAGAATCACAGGGACAGCTAAGAATCCCATGGACAGCTAAGAATCACAGGGACAGCTAAGAATCACAGGGACAGCTAAGAATCCCAGGGACAGCTAAGAATCCCAGGGACAGCTAAGAATCACAGGGACAGCTAAGAATAGAAAGGACAGCTAGGAATCACAGGGACAGCTAAGAATAGAAAGAACAGCTAGGAATCACAGGGACAGTTAAGAATCACAGGGACAGTTAAGAATCACAGGGACAGTTAAGAATCATAGGGACGGCTAAGAATCACATGGACAGTTAAGAATCACAGGGACAGTTAAGAATCACAGGAACAGCTAAGAATCACAGGGACGGCTAAGAATCACAGGGACAGTTAAGAATAGCAGGGACGGCTAAGAATAGCAGGGGCAGCTAAGAATAGCAGGGACAGCTAAGAATAGCAGGGACAGCTAAGAATAGCAGGGACAGTTAAGAATCACAGGGACAGTTAAGAATCCCAGGGACAGCTAAGAATCACAGGGACGGCTAAGAATCATAGGGACAGTTAAGAAACACAGGGACAGTTAAGAATCACAGGGACAGTTAAGAATCACAGGGACGGCTAAGAATCACATGGACAGTTAAGAATCACAGGGACAGTTAAGAATCACAGGGACGGCTAAGAATCACAGGGACAGTTAAGAATAGCAGGGACAGCTAAGAATCACAGGGACAGCTAAGAATCTCAGGGACAGCTAAGAATAGCAGGGACAGCTAAGAATAGCAGGGACAGCTAAGAATAGCAGGGACAGCTAAGAATAGCAGGGACAGCTAAGAATCACAGGGACAGCTAAGAATCCCAGGGACAGCTAAGAATCACAGGGACAGCTAAGAATCACAGGGACAGCTAAGAATCCCAGGGACAGCTAAGAATCACAGGGACAGCTAAGAATCACAGGGACAGCTAAGAATCACAGGGACAGCTAAGAATCCCAGGGACAGCTAAGAATCACAGGGACAGCTAAGAATCACAGGGACAGCTAAGAATAGAAAGGACAGCTAGGAATCACCGGGACAGCTAAGAATAGAAAGAACAGCTAAGAATCACAGGGACAGCTAAGAATCACAGGAACAGCTAAGAATCACAGGGACAGCTAAGAATCACAGGGACAGCTAAGAATCACAGGGACAGTTAAGAATCCCAGGGACAGTTAAGAATCACAGGGACAGCTAAGAATAGAAAGGACAGCTATGAATCACAGGGACAGCTAAGAATCCCAGGGACAGCTAAGAATCACAGGGACCGCTAAGAATCACAGGGACAGCTAAGAATCCCAGGGACAGCTAAGAATCCCAGGGACAGCTAAGAATCCCAGGGACAGCTAAGAATCACAGGGACAGCTAAGAATAGAAAGGACAGCTAAGAATCCCAGGGACAGCTAAGAATCCCAGGGACAGCTAAGAATCACAGGGACAGCTAAGAATAGAAAGAACAGCTAAGAATCACAGGGACAGCTAAGAATAGAAAGGACAGCTAAGAATCCCAGGGACAGCTAAGAATCACAGGGACAGCTAAGAATCCCAGGGTCAGCTAAGAATCACAGGGACAGCTAAGAATAGAAAGGACAGCTAAGAATCACAGGGACAGCTAAGAATAGAAAGAACAGCTAAGAATCACAGGGACAGCTAAGAATAGAAAGGACAGCTAAGAATCACAGGGACAGCTAAGAATAGAAAGAACAGCTAAGAATCACAGGGACAGCTAAGAATAGAAAGGACAGCTAAGAATCACAGGGACAGCTAAGAATAGAAAGAACAGCTAAGAATCACAGGGACAGCTAAGAATAGAAAGGACAGCTAAGAATCACAGGGACAGCTAAGAATCACAGGGACAGTTAAGAATCACAGGGACAGTTAAGAATCACAGGGACGGCTAAGAATCCCAGGGACAGTTAAGAATCACAGGGACAGTTAAGAATCACAGGGACAGTTAAGAATCACAGGGACAGTTAAGAATCCCAGGGACAGCTAAGAATCACAGGGCAGTTAAGAATCACAGGGACAGTTAAGAATCCCAGGGACAGCTAAGAATCACAGGGACGGCTAAGAATCACAGGGACAGTTAAGAATAGCAGGGACAGTTAAGAATAGCAGGGACAGCTAAGAATAGCAGGGACAGCTAAGAATCCCAGGGACAGCTAAGAATCCCAGGGACAGCTAAGAATCACAGGGACAGATAAGAATAGAAAGGACAGCTAAGAATCACAGGGACAGCTAAGAATAGAAAGGACAGCTAAGAATCACAGGGACAGCTAAGAATCCTAGGGACAGCTAAGAATCTCAGGGACAGCTAAGAATAGCAGGGACAGCTAAGAATCACAGGGACAGCTAAGAATCCCAGGGACAGCTAAGAATCACAGGGATGGCTAAGAATCACAGGGACAGTTAAGAATCACAGGGACAGTTAAGAATCACAGGGACGGCTAAGAATCACAGGGACAGTTAAGAATCACAGGGACAGTTAAGAATCACAGGGACAGTTAAGAATCACAGGGACAGTTAAGAATCCCAGGGACAGCTAAGAATCACAGGGCAGTTAAGAATCACAGGGACAGTTAAGAATCCCAGGGACAGCTAAGAATCACAGGGACGGCTAAGAATCACAGGGACAGTTAAGAATAGCAGGGACAGTTAAGAATAGCAGGGACAGCTAAGAATAGCAGGGACAGCTAAGAATCCCAGGGACAGCTAAGAATCCCAGGGACAGCTAAGAATCACAGGGACAGATAAGAATAGAAAGGACAGCTAAGAATCACAGGGACAGCTAAGAATAGAAAGGACAGCTAAGAATCACAGGGACAGCTAAGAATAGAAAGAACAGCTAAGAATCACAGGGACAGCTAAGAATAGAAAGGACAGCTAAGAATCACAGGGACAGCTAAGAATAGAAAGAACAGCTAAGAATCACAGGGACAGCTAAGAATAGAAAGAACAGCTAAGAATAGAAAGGACAGCTAAGAATCACAGGGACAGCTAAGAATCACAGGGACAGCTAAGAATCACAGGAACAGCTAAGAATCACAGGGACAGCTAAGAATCACAGGGACAGCAAAGAATAGAAAGGACAGCTAAGAATCACAGGGACAGCTAAGAATAGAAAGAACAGCTAAGAATCACAGGGACAGCTAAGAATAGAAAGAACAGCTAAGAATCACAGGGACAGCTAAGAATCACAGGGACAGCTAAGAATCACAGGGACAGCTAAGAATAGAAGGGACAGCTAAGAATCACAGGGACAGCTAAGAATCTCAGGGACAGCTAAGAATCACAGGGACAGCTAAGAATAGAAAGGACAGCTAAGAATCCCAGGGACAGCTAAGAATAGCAGGGACAGCTAAGAATAGAAAGGACAGCTAAGAATCACAGGGACAGCTAAGAATCCCAGGGACAGCTAAGAATCACAGGGACAGCTAAGAATCTCAGGGACAGCTAAGAATAGAAAGGACAGCTAAGAATCCCAGGGACAGCTAAGAATAGCAGGGACAGCTAAGAATAGAAAGGACAGCTAAGAATCACAGGGACAGCTAAGAATCCTAGGGACAGCTAAGAATCTCAGGGACAGCTAAGAATAGCAGGGACAGCTAAGAATCACAGGGACAGCTAAGAATCCCAGGGACAGCTAAGAATCACAGGGATGGCTAAGAATCACAGGGACAGTTAAGAATCACAGGGACAGTTAAGAATCACAGGGACGGCTAAGAATCACAGGGACAGTTAAGAATCACAGGGACAGTTAAGAATCACAGGGACAGTTAAGAATCACAGGGACAGTTAAGAATCCCAGGGACAGCTAAGAATCACAGGGCAGTTAAGAATCACAGGGACAGTTAAGAATCCCAGGGACAGCTAAGAATCACAGGGACGGCTAAGAATCACAGGGACAGTTAAGAATAGCAGGGACAGTTAAGAATAGCAGGGACAGCTAAGAATAGCAGGGACAGCTAAGAATCCCAGGGACAGCTAAGAATCCCAGGGACAGCTAAGAATCACAGGGACAGATAAGAATAGAAAGGACAGCTAAGAATCACAGGGACAGCTAAGAATAGAAAGGACAGCTAAGAATCACAGGGACAGCTAAGAATAGAAAGAACAGCTAAGAATCACAGGGACAGCTAAGAATAGAAAGGACAGCTAAGAATCACAGGGACAGCTAAGAATAGAAAGAACAGCTAAGAATCACAGGGACAGCTAAGAATAGAAAGAACAGCTAAGAATAGAAAGGACAGCTAAGAATCACAGGGACAGCTAAGAATCACAGGGACAGCTAAGAATCACAGGAACAGCTAAGAATCACAGGGACAGCTAAGAATCACAGGGACAGCAAAGAATAGAAAGGACAGCTAAGAATCACAGGGACAGCTAAGAATAGAAAGAACAGCTAAGAATCACAGGGACAGCTAAGAATAGAAAGAACAGCTAAGAATCACAGGGACAGCTAAGAATCACAGGGACAGCTAAGAATCACAGGGACAGCTAAGAATAGAAGGGACAGCTAAGAATCACAGGGACAGCTAAGAATCTCAGGGACAGCTAAGAATCACAGGGACAGCTAAGAATAGAAAGGACAGCTAAGAATCCCAGGGACAGCTAAGAATAGCAGGGACAGCTAAGAATAGAAAGGACAGCTAAGAATCACAGGGACAGCTAAGAATCCCAGGGACAGCTAAGAATCTCAGGGACAGCTAAGAATAGCAGGGACAGCTAAGAATAGCAGGGACAGCTAAGAATCACAGGGACAGCTAAGAATCCCAGGGACAGCTAAGAATCACAGGGATGGCTAAGAATCACAGGGACAGTTAAGAATCACAGGGACAGTTAAGAATCACAGGGACGGCTAAGAATCACAGGGACAGTTAAGAATCACAGGGACAGTTAAGAATCCCAGTGACAGCTAAGAATCACAGGGACGGCTAAGAATCACAGGGACAGTTAAGAATCACAGGGACAGTTAAGAGTCACAGGGACAGTTAAGAATCACAGGGACGGCTAAGAATCACATGGACAGTTAAGAATCACAGGGACAGTTAAGAATCACAGGGACAGCTAAGAATCACAGGAACAGCTAAGAATCACAGGGACGGCTAAGAATCACAGGGACAGTTAAGAATAGCAGGGACGGCTAAGAATAGCAGGGACAGCTAAGAATCCCAGGGACAGCTAAGAATCACAGGGACAGCTAAGAATCTCAGGGACAGCTAAGAATAGCAAGAACAGCTAAGAATAGCAGGGACAGCTAAGAATAGCAGGGACAGCTAAGAATCACAGGGACAGCTAAGAATCCCAGGGACAGCTAAGAATCACAGGGACAGCTAAGAATCACAGGGACAGCTAAGAATCCCATGGACAGCTAAGAATCACAGGGACAGCTAAGAATCACAGGGACAGCTAAGAATCCCAGGGACAGCTAAGAATCCCAGGGACAGCTAAGAATCACAGGGACAGCTAAGAATAGAAAGGACAGCTAGGAATCACAGGGACAGCTAAGAATAGAAAGAACAGCTAGGAATCACAGGGACAGTTAAGAATCACAGGGACAGTTAAGAATCACAGGGACAGTTAAGAATCATAGGGACGGCTAAGAATCACATGGACAGTTAAGAATCACAGGGACAGTTAAGAATCACAGGAACAGCTAAGAATCACAGGGACGGCTAAGAATCACAGGGACAGTTAAGAATAGCAGGGACGGCTAAGAATAGCAGGGGCAGCTAAGAATAGCAGGGACAGCTAAGAATAGCAGGGACAGCTAAGAATAGCAGGGACAGTTAAGAATCACAGGGACAGTTAAGAATCCCAGGGACAGCTAAGAATCACAGGGACGGCTAAGAATCATAGGGACAGTTAAGAATCACAGGGACAGTTAAGAATCACAGGGACAGTTAAGAATCACAGGGACGGCTAAGAATCACATGGACAGTTAAGAATCACAGGGACAGTTAAGAATCACAGGGACGGCTAAGAATCACAGGGACAGTTAAGAATAGCAGGGACAGCTAAGAATCACAGGGACAGCTAAGAATCTCAGGGACAGCTAAGAATAGCAGGGACAGCTAAGAATAGCAGGGACAGCTAAGAATAGCAGGGACAGCTAAGAATAGCAGGGACAGCTAAGAATCACAGGGACAGCTAAGAATCCCAGGGACAGCTAAGAATCACAGGGACAGCTAAGAATCACAGGGACAGCTAAGAATCCCAGGGACAGCTAAGAATCACAGGGACAGCTAAGAATCCCAGGGACAGCTAAGAATCACAGGGACAGCTAAGAATCACAGGGACAGCTAAGAATCCCAGGGACAGCTAAGAATCACAGGGACAGCTAAGAATCACAGGGACAGCTAAGAATAGAAAGGACAGCTAGGAATCACCGGGACAGCTAAGAATAGAAAGAACAGCTAAGAATCACAGGGACAGCTAAGAATCACAGGAACAGCTAAGAATCACAGGGACAGCTAAGAATCACAGGGACAGCTAAGAATCACAGGGACAGTTAAGAATCCCAGGGACAGTTAAGAATCACAGGGACAGCTAAGAATAGAAAGGACAGCTATGAATCACAGGGACAGCTAAGAATCCCAGGGACAGCTAAGAATCACAGGGACCGCTAAGAATCACAGGGACAGCTAAGAATCCCAGGGACAGCTAAGAATCCCAGGGACAGCTAAGAATCCCAGGGACAGCTAAGAATCACAGGGACAGCTAAGAATAGAAAGGACAGCTAAGAATCCCAGGGACAGCTAAGAATCCCAGGGACAGCTAAGAATCACAGGGACAGCTAAGAATAGAAAGAACAGCTAAGAATCACAGGGACAGCTAAGAATAGAAAGGACAGCTAAGAATCCCAGGGACAGCTAAGAATCACAGGGACAGCTAAGAATCCCAGGTTCAGCTAAGAATCACAGGGACAGCTAAGAATAGAAAGGACAGCTAAGAATCACAGGGACAGCTAAGAATAGAAAGAACAGCTAAGAATCACAGGGACAGCTAAGAATAGAAAGGACAGCTAAGAATCACAGGGACAGCTAAGAATAGAAAGAACAGCTAAGAATCACAGGGACAGCTAAGAATAGAAAGGACAGCTAAGAATCACAGGGACAGCTAAGAATAGAAAGAACAGCTAAGAATCACAGGGACAGCTAAGAATAGAAAGGACAGCTAAGAATCACAGGGACAGCTAAGAATCACAGGGACAGCTAAGAATCACAGGGACAGCTAAGAATCACAGGAACAGCTAAGAATCCCAGGGACAGCTAAGAATCACAGGGACAGCTAAGAATAGAAAGGACAGCTAAGAATCACAGGGACAGCTAAGAATAGAAAGAACAGCTAAGAATCACAGGGACAGCTAAGAATAGAAAGAACAGCTAAGAATCACAGGGACAGCTAAGAATAGAAAGAACAGCTAAGAATCACAGGGACAGCTAAGAATCACAGGGACAGCTAAGAATCACATGGACAGCTAAGAATAGAAGGGACAGCTAAGAATCACAGGGACAGCTAAGAATCTCAGGGACAGCTAAGAATAGAAAGGACAGCTAAGAATCCCAGGGACAGCTAAGAATAGCAGGGACAGCTAAGAATAGAAAGGACAGCTAAGAATCACAGGGACAGCTAAGAATCCTAGGGACAGCTAAGAATCTCAGGGACAGCTAAGAATAGCAGGGACAGCTAAGAATCACAGGGACAGCTAAGAATCCCAGGGACAGCTAAGAATCACAGGGATGGCTAAGAATCACAGGGACAGTTAAGAATCACAGGGACAGTTAAGAATCACAGGGACGGCTAAGAATCACAGGGACAGTTAAGAATCACAGGGACAGTTAAGAATCACAGGGACAGTTAAGAATCACAGGGACAGTTAGGAATCCCAGGGACAGCTAAGAATCACAGGGCAGTTAAGAATCACAGGGACAGTTAAGAATCCCAGGGACAGCTAAGAATCACAGGGACGGCTAAGAATCACAGGGACAGTTAAGAATAGCAGGGACAGTTAAGAATAGCAGGGACAGCTAAGAATAGCAGGGACAGCTAAGAATCCCAGGGACAGCTAAGAATCCCAGGGACAGCTAAGAATCACAGGGACAGATAAGAATAGAAAGGACAGCTAAGAATCACAGGGACAGCTAAGAATAGAAAGGACAGCTAAGAATCACAGGGACAGCTAAGAATAGAAAGAACAGCTAAGAATCACAGGGACAGCTAAGAATAGAAAGGACAGCTAAGAATCACAGGGACAGCTAAGAATAGAAAGAACAGCTAAGAATCACAGGGACAGCTAAGAATAGAAAGAACAGCTAAGAATAGAAAGGACAGCTAAGAATCACAGGGACAGCTAAGAATCACAGGGACAGCTAAGAATCACAGGAACAGCTAAGAATCACAGGGACAGCTAAGAATCACAGGGACAGCAAAGAATAGAAAGGACAGCTAAGAATCACAGGGACAGTTAAGAATAGAAAGAACAGCTAAGAATCACAGGGACAGCTAAGAATAGAAAGAACAGCTAAGAATCACAGGGACAGCTAAGAATCACAGGGACAGCTAAGAATCACAGGGACAGCTAAGAATAGAAGGGACAGCTAAGAATCACAGGGACAGCTAAGAATCTCAGGGACAGCTAAGAATCACAGGGACAGCTAAGAATAGAAAGGACAGCTAAGAATCCCAGGGACAGCTAAGAATAGCAGGGACAGCTAAGAATAGAAAGGACAGCTAAGAATCACAGGGACAGCTAAGAATCCCAGGGACAGCTAAGAATCTCAGGGACAGCTAAGAATAGCAGGGACAGCTAAGAATAGCAGGGACAGCTAAGAATCACAGGGACAGCTAAGAATCCCAGGGACAGCTAAGAATCACAGGGATGGCTAAGAATCACAGGGACAGTTAAGAATCACAGGGACAGTTAAGAATCACAGGGACGGCTAAGAATCACAGGGACAGTTAAGAATCCCAGTGACAGCTAAGAATCACAGGGACGGCTAATAATCACAGGGACAGTTAAGAATCACAGGGACAGTTAAGAATCACAGGGATAGTTAAGAATAGCAGGGACAGCTAAGAATAGCAGGGACAGCTAAGAATAGCAGGGACAGCTAAGAATCCCAGGGACAGCTAAGAATCACAGGGACAGCTAAGAATCCCAGGGACAGCTAAGAATCCCAGGGACAGCTAAGAATCACAGGGACAGCTAAGAATAGAAAGGACAGCTAAGAATCACAGGGACAGCTAAGAATCTCAGGGACAGCTAAGAATAGCAGGGACAGCTAAGAATAGCAGGGACAGCTAAGAATAGCAGGGACAGCTAAGAATAGCAGGGACAGCTAAGAATCACAGGGACAGCTAAGAATAGAAAGGACAGCTAAGAATCACAGGGGCAGCTAAGAATCTCAGGGACAGCTAAGAATAGCAGGGACAGCTAAGAATAGCAGGGACAGCTAAGAATAGAAGGGACAGCTAAGAATAGCAGGGACAGCTAAGAATCCCTGGGACAGCTAAGAATCACAGGGACAGCTAAGAATAGAAAGGACAGCTAAGAATCACAGGGACAGCTAAGAATCTCAGGGACAGCTAAGAATAGCAGGGACAGCTAAGAATAGCATGGACAGCTAAGAATAGCAGGGACAGCTAAGAATCCCAGGGACAGCTAAGAATCACAGGGACAGCTAAGAATCACAGGGACAGCTAAGAATCACAGGGTCAGCTAAGAATAGAAAGGACAGCTAAGAATCACAGGGACAGCTAAGAATCCCAGGGACAGCTAAGAATCTCAGGGACAGCTAAGAATAGCAGGGACAGCTAAGAATCACAGGGACAGCTAAGAATCCCAGGGACATCTAAGAATCACAGGGATGGCTAAGAATCACAGGGACAGTTAAGAATCACAGGGACAGTTAAGAATCACAGGGACGGCTAAGAATCACAGGGACGGCTAAGAATCACATGGACAGTTAAGAATCACAGGGACAGTTAAGAATCACAGGGACGGCTAAGAATCACAGGGACAGTTAAGAATAGCAGGGACAGCTAAGAATCACAGGGACAGCTAAGAATCTCAGGGACAGCTAAGAATAGCAGGGACAGCTAAGAATAGCAGGGACAGCTAAGAATAGCAGGGACAGCTAAGAATAGCAGGGACAGCTAAGAATCACAGGGACAGCTAAGAATCCCAGGGACAGCTAAGAATCACAGGGACAGCTAAGAATCACAGGGACAGCTAAGAATCCCAGGGACAGCTAAGAATCACAGGGACAGCTAAGAATCCCAGGGACAGCTAAGAATCACAGGGACAGCTAAGAATCACAGGGACAGCTAAGAATCCCAGGGACAGCTAAGAATCACAGGGACAGCTAAGAATCACAGGGACAGCTAAGAATAGAAAGGACAGCTAGGAATCACCGGGACAGCTAAGAATAGAAAGAACAGCTAAGAATCACAGGGACAGCTAAGAATCACAGGAACAGCTAAGAATCACAGGGACAGCTAAGAATCACAGGGACAGCTAAGAATCACAGGGACAGTTAAGAATCCCAGGGACAGTTAAGAATCACAGGGACAGCTAAGAATAGAAAGGACAGCTATGAATCACAGGGACAGCTAAGAATCCCAGGGACAGCTAAGAATCACAGGGACCGCTAAGAATCACAGGGACAGCTAAGAATCCCAGGGACAGCTAAGAATCCCAGGGACAGCTAAGAATCCCAGGGACAGCTAAGAATCACAGGGACAGCTAAGAATAGAAAGGACAGCTAAGAATCCCAGGGACAGCTAAGAATCCCAGGGACAGCTAAGAATCACAGGGACAGCTAAGAATAGAAAGAACAGCTAAGAATCACAGGGACAGCTAAGAATAGAAAGGACAGCTAAGAATCCCAGGGACAGCTAAGAATCACAGGGACAGCTAAGAATCCCAGGGTCAGCTAAGAATCACAGGGACAGCTAAGAATAGAAAGGACAGCTAAGAATCACAGGGACAGCTAAGAATAGAAAGAACAGCTAAGAATCACAGGGACAGCTAAGAATAGAAAGGACAGCTAAGAATCACAGGGACAGCTAAGAATAGAAAGAACAGCTAAGAATCACAGGGACAGCTAAGAATAGAAAGGACAGCTAAGAATCACAGGGACAGCTAAGAATAGAAAGAACAGCTAAGAATCACAGGGACAGCTAAGAATAGAAAGGACAGCTAAGAATCACAGGGACAGCTAAGAATCACAGGGACAGCTAAGAATCACAGGGACAGCTAAGAATCACAGGAACAGCTAAGAATCCCAGGGACAGCTAAGAATCACAGGGACAGCTAAGAATAGAAAGGACAGCTAAGAATCACAGGGACAGCTAAGAATAGAAAGAACAGCTAAGAATCACAGGGACAGATAAGAATAGAAAGAACAGCTAAGAATCACAGGGACAGCTAAGAATAGAAAGAACAGCTAAGAATCACAGGGACAGCTAAGAATCACAGGGACAGCTAAGAATCACATGGACAGCTAAGAATAGAAGGGACAGCTAAGAATCACAGGGACAGCTAAGAATCTCAGGGACAGCTAAGAATAGAAAGGACAGCTAAGAATCCCAGGGACATCTAAGAATAGCAGGGACAGCTAAGAATAGAAAGGACAGCTAAGAATCACAGGGACAGCTAAGAATCCTAGGGACAGCTAAGAATCTCAGGGACAGCTAAGAATAGCAGGGACAGCTAAGAATCACAGGGACAGCTAAGAATCCCAGGGACAGCTAAGAATCACAGGGATGGCTAAGAATCACAGGGACAGTTAAGAATCACAGGGACAGTTAAGAATCACAGGGACGGCTAAGAATCACAGGGACAGTTAAGAATCACAGGGACAGTTAAGAATCACAGGGACAGTTAAGAATCACACGGACAGTTAAGAATCCCAGGGACAGCTAAGAATCACAGGGCAGTTAAGAATCACAGGGACAGTTAAGAATCCCAGGGACAGCTAAGAATCACAGGGACGGCTAAGAATCACAGGGACAGTTAAGAATAGCAGGGACAGTTAAGAATAGCAGGGACAGCTAAGAATAGCAGGGACAGCTAAGAATCCCAGGGACAGCTAAGAATCCCAGGGACAGCTAAGAATCACAGGGACAGATAAGAATAGAAAGGACAGCTAAGAATCACAGGGACAGCTAAGAATAGAAAGGACAGCTAAGAATCACAGGGACAGCTAAGAATAGAAAGAACAGCTAAGAATCACAGGGACAGCTAAGAATAGAAAGGACAGCTAAGAATCACAGGGACAGCTAAGAATAGAAAGAACAGCTAAGAATCACAGGGACAGCTAAGAATAGAAAGAACAGCTAAGAATAGAAAGGACAGCTAAGAATCACAGGGACAGCTAAGAATCACAGGGACAGCTAAGAATCACAGGAACAGCTAAGAATCACAGGGACAGCTAAGAATCACAGGGACAGCAAAGAATAGAAAGGACAGCTAAGAATCACAGGGACAGCTAAGAATAGAAAGAACAGCTAAGAATCACAGGGACAGCTAAGAATAGAAAGAACAGCTAAGAATCACAGGGACAGCTAAGAATCACAGGGACAGCTAAGAATCACAGGGACAGCTAAGAATAGAAGGGACAGCTAAGAATCACAGGGACAGCTAAGAATCTCAGGGACAGCTAAGAATCACAGGGACAGCTAAGAATAGAAAGGACAGCTAAGAATCCCAGGGACAGCTAAGAATAGCAGGGACAGCTAAGAATAGAAAGGACAGCTAAGAATCACAGGGACAGCTAAGAATCCCAGGGACAGCTAAGAATCTCAGGGACAGCTAAGAATAGCAGGGACAGCTAAGAATAGCAGGGACAGCTAAGAATCACAGGGACAGCTAAGAATCCCAGGGACAGCTAAGAATCACAGGGATGGCTAAGAATCACAGGGACAGTTAAGAATCACAGGGACAGTTAAGAATCACAGGGACGGCTAAGAATCACAGGGACAGTTAAGAATCACAGGGACAGTTAAGAATCCCAGTGACAGCTAAGAATCACAGGGACGGCTAAGAATCACAGGGACAGTTAAGAATCACAGGGACAGTTAAGAATCACAGGGATAGTTAAGAATAGCAGGGACAGCTAAGAATAGCAGGGACAGCTAAGAATAGCAGGGACAGCTAAGAATCCCAGGGACAGCTAAGAATCACAGGGACAGCTAAGAATCCCAGGGACAGCTAAGAATCCCAGGGACAGCTAAGAATCACAGGGACAGCTAAGAATAGAAAGGACAGCTAAGAATCACAGGGACAGCTAAGAATCTCAGGGACAGCTAAGAATAGCAGGGACAGCTAAGAATAGCAGGGACAGCTAAGAATAGCAGGGACAGCTAAGAATAGCAGGGACAGCTAAGAATCACAGGGACAGCTAAGAATAGAAAGGACAGCTAAGAATCACAGGGACAGCTAAGAATCTCAGGGACAGCTAAGAATAGAAGGGACAGCTAAGAATAGCAGGGACAGCTAAGAATAGCAGGGACAGCTAAGAATAGCAGGGACAGCTAAGAATCCCTGGGACAGCTAAGAATCACAGGGACAGCTAAGAATAGAAAGGACAGCTAAGAATCACAGGGACAGCTAAGAATCTCAGGGACAGCTAAGAATAGCAGGGACAGCTAAGAATAGCATGGACAGCTAAGAATAGCAGGGACAGCTAAGAATCCCAGGGACAGCTAAGAATCACAGGGACAGCTAAGAATCACAGGGACAGCTAAGAATCACAGGGTCGGCTAAGAATAGAAAGGACAGCTAAGAATCACAGGGACAGCTAAGAATCCCAGGGACAGCTAAGAATCTCAGGGACAGCTAAGAATAGCAGGGACAGCTAAGAATCACAGGGACAGCTAAGAATCCCAGGGACATCTAAGAATCACAGGGATGGCTAAGAATCACAGGGACAGTTAAGAATCACAGGGACAGTTAAGAATCACAGGGACGGCTAAGAATCACAGGGACGGCTAAGAATCACATGGACAGTTAAGAATCACAGGGACAGTTAAGAATCACAGGGACGGCTAAGAATCACAGGGACAGTTAAGAATAGCAGGGACAGCTAAGAATCACAGGGACAGCTAAGAATAGCAGGGACAGCTAAGAATAGCAGGGACAGCTAAGAATAGCAGGGACAGCTAAGAATAGCAGGGACAGCTAAGAATCACAGGGACAGCTAAGAATCCCAGGGACAGCTAAGAATCACAGGGACAGCTAAGAATCACAGGGACAGCTAAGAATCCCAGGGACAGCTAAGAATCACAGGGACAGCTAAGAATCCCAGGGACAGCTAAGAATCACAGGGACAGCTAAGAATCACAGGGACAGCTAAGAATCCCAGGGACAGCTAAGAATCACAGGGACAGCTAAGAATCACAGGGACAGCTAAGAATAGAAAGGACAGCTAGGAATCACCGGGACAGCTAAGAATAGAAAGAACAGCTAAGAATCACAGGGACAGCTAAGAATCACAGGAACAGCTAAGAATCACAGGGACAGCTAAGAATCACAGGGACAGCTAAGAATCACAGGGACAGTTAAGAATCCCAGGGACAGTTAAGAATCACAGGGACAGCTAAGAATAGAAAGGACAGCTATGAATCACAGGGACAGCTAAGAATCCCAGGGACAGCTAAGAATCACAGGGACCGCTAAGAATCACAGGGACAGCTAAGAATCCCAGGGACAGCTAAGAATCCCAGGGACAGCTAAGAATCCCAGGGACAGCTAAGAATCACAGGGACAGCTAAGAATAGAAAGGACAGCTAAGAATCCCAGGGACAGCTAAGAATCCCAGGGACAGCTAAGAATCACAGGGACAGCTAAGAATAGAAAGAACAGCTAAGAATCACAGGGACAGCTAAGAATAGAAAGGACAGCTAAGAATCCCAGGGACAGCTAAGAATCACAGGGACAGCTAAGAATCCCAGGGTCAGCTAAGAATCACAGGGACAGCTAAGAATAGAAAGGACAGCTAAGAATCACAGGGACAGCTAAGAATAGAAAGAACAGCTAAGAATCACAGGGACAGTTAGGAATCCCAGGGACAGCTAAGAATCACAGGGCAGTTAAGAATCACAGGGACAGTTAAGAATCCCAGGGACAGCTAAGAATCACAGGGACGGCTAAGAATCACAGGGACAGTTAAGAATAGCAGGGACAGTTAAGAATAGCAGGGACAGCTAAGAATAGCAGGGACAGCTAAGAATCCCAGGGACAGCTAAGAATCCCAGGGACAGCTAAGAATCACAGGGACAGATAAGAATAGAAAGGACAGCTAAGAATCACAGGGACAGCTAAGAATAGAAAGGACAGCTAAGAATCACAGGGACAGCTAAGAATAGAAAGAACAGCTAAGAATCACAGGGACAGCTAAGAATAGAAAGGACAGCTAAGAATCACAGGGACAGCTAAGAATAGAAAGAACAGCTAAGAATCACAGGGACAGCTAAGAATAGAAAGAACAGCTAAGAATAGAAAGGACAGCTAAGAATCACAGGGACAGCTAAGAATCACAGGGACAGCTAAGAATCACAGGAACAGCTAAGAATCACAGGGACAGCTAAGAATCACAGGGACAGCAAAGAATAGAAAGGACAGCTAAGAATCACAGGGACAGTTAAGAATAGAAAGAACAGCTAAGAATCACAGGGACAGCTAAGAATAGAAAGAACAGCTAAGAATCACAGGGACAGCTAAGAATCACAGGGACAGCTAAGAATCACAGGGACAGCTAAGAATAGAAGGGACAGCTAAGAATCACAGGGACAGCTAAGAATCTCAGGGACAGCTAAGAATCACAGGGACAGCTAAGAATAGAAAGGACAGCTAAGAATCCCAGGGACAGCTAAGAATAGCAGGGACAGCTAAGAATAGAAAGGACAGCTAAGAATCACAGGGACAGCTAAGAATCCCAGGGACAGCTAAGAATCTCAGGGACAGCTAAGAATAGCAGGGACAGCTAAGAATAGCAGGGACAGCTAAGAATCACAGGGACAGCTAAGAATCCCAGGGACAGCTAAGAATCACAGGGATGGCTAAGAATCACAGGGACAGTTAAGAATCACAGGGACAGTTAAGAATCACAGGGACGGCTAAGAATCACAGGGACAGTTAAGAATCCCAGTGACAGCTAAGAATCACAGGGACGGCTAATAATCACAGGGACAGTTAAGAATCACAGGGACAGTTAAGAATCACAGGGATAGTTAAGAATAGCAGGGACAGCTAAGAATAGCAGGGACAGCTAAGAATAGCAGGGACAGCTAAGAATCCCAGGGACAGCTAAGAATCACAGGGACAGCTAAGAATCCCAGGGACAGCTAAGAATCCCAGGGACAGCTAAGAATCACAGGGACAGCTAAGAATAGAAAGGACAGCTAAGAATCACAGGGACAGCTAAGAATCTCAGGGACAGCTAAGAATAGCAGGGACAGCTAAGAATAGCAGGGACAGCTAAGAATAGCAGGGACAGCTAAGAATAGCAGGGACAGCTAAGAATCACAGGGACAGCTAAGAATAGAAAGGACAGCTAAGAATCACAGGGACAGCTAAGAATCTCAGGGACAGCTAAGAATAGCAGGGACAGCTAAGAATAGCAGGGACAGCTAAGAATAGAAGGGACAGCTAAGAATAGCAGGGACAGCTAAGAATCCCTGGGACAGCTAAGAATCACAGGGACAGCTAAGAATAGAAAGGACAGCTAAGAATCACAGGGACAGCTAAGAATCTCAGGGACAGCTAAGAATAGCAGGGACAGCTAAGAATAGCATGGACAGCTAAGAATAGCAGGGACAGCTAAGAATCCCAGGGACAGCTAAGAATCACAGGGACAGCTAAGAATCACAGGGACAGCTAAGAATCACAGGGTCAGCTAAGAATAGAAAGGACAGCTAAGAATCACAGGGACAGCTAAGAATCCCAGGGACAGCTAAGAATCTCAGGGACAGCTAAGAATAGCAGGGACAGCTAAGAATCACAGGGACAGCTAAGAATCCCAGGGACATCTAAGAATCACAGGGATGGCTAAGAATCACAGGGACAGTTAAGAATCACAGGGACAGTTAAGAATCACAGGGACGGCTAAGAATCACAGGGACGGCTAAGAATCACATGGACAGTTAAGAATCACAGGGACAGTTAAGAATCACAGGGACGGCTAAGAATCACAGGGACAGTTAAGAATAGCAGGGACAGCTAAGAATCACAGGGACAGCTAAGAATCTCAGGGACAGCTAAGAATAGCAGGGACAGCTAAGAATAGCAGGGACAGCTAAGAATAGCAGGGACAGCTAAGAATAGCAGGGACAGCTAAGAATCACAGGGACAGCTAAGAATCCCAGGGACAGCTAAGAATCACAGGGACAGCTAAGAATCACAGGGACAGCTAAGAATCCCAGGGACAGCTAAGAATCACAGGGACAGCTAAGAATCCCAGGGACAGCTAAGAATCACAGGGACAGCTAAGAATCACAGGGACAGCTAAGAATCCCAGGGACAGCTAAGAATCACAGGGACAGCTAAGAATCACAGGGACAGCTAAGAATAGAAAGGACAGCTAGGAATCACCGGGACAGCTAAGAATAGAAAGAACAGCTAAGAATCACAGGGACAGCTAAGAATCACAGGAACAGCTAAGAATCACAGGGACAGCTAAGAATCACAGGGACAGCTAAGAATCACAGGGACAGTTAAGAATCCCAGGGACAGTTAAGAATCACAGGGACAGCTAAGAATAGAAAGGACAGCTATGAATCACAGGGACAGCTAAGAATCCCAGGGACAGCTAAGAATCACAGGGACCGCTAAGAATCACAGGGACAGCTAAGAATCCCAGGGACAGCTAAGAATCCCAGGGACAGCTAAGAATCCCAGGGACAGCTAAGAATCACAGGGACAGCTAAGAATAGAAAGGACAGCTAAGAATCCCAGGGACAGCTAAGAATCCCAGGGACAGCTAAGAATCACAGGGACAGCTAAGAATAGAAAGAACAGCTAAGAATCACAGGGACAGCTAAGAATAGAAAGGACAGCTAAGAATCCCAGGGACAGCTAAGAATCACAGGGACAGCTAAGAATCCCAGGGTCAGCTAAGAATCACAGGGACAGCTAAGAATAGAAAGGACAGCTAAGAATCACAGGGACAGCTAAGAATAGAAAGAACAGCTAAGAATCACAGGGACAGCTAAGAATAGAAAGGACAGCTAAGAATCACAGGGACAGCTAAGAATAGAAAGAACAGCTAAGAATCACAGGGACAGCTAAGAATAGAAAGGACAGCTAAGAATCACAGGGACAGCTAAGAATAGAAAGAACAGCTAAGAATCACAGGGACAGCTAAGAATAGAAAGGACAGCTAAGAATCACAGGGACAGCTAAGAATCACAGGGACAGCTAAGAATCACAGGGACAGCTAAGAATCACAGGAACAGCTAAGAATCCCAGGGACAGCTAAGAATCACAGGGACAGCTAAGAATAGAAAGGACAGCTAAGAATCACAGGGACAGCTAAGAATAGAAAGAACAGCTAAGAATCACAGGGACAGATAAGAATAGAAAGAACAGCTAAGAATCACAGGGACAGCTAAGAATAGAAAGAACAGCTAAGAATCACAGGGACAGCTAAGAATCACAGGGACAGCTAAGAATCACATGGACAGCTAAGAATAGAAGGGACAGCTAAGAATCACAGGGACAGCTAAGAATCTCAGGGACAGCTAAGAATAGAAAGGACAGCTAAGAATAGAAAGGACAGCTAAGAATCACAGGGACAGCTAAGAATCCTAGGGACAGCTAAGAATCTCAGGGACAGCTAAGAATAGCAGGGACAGCTAAGAATCACAGGGACAGCTAAGAATCCCAGGGACAGCTAAGAATCACAGGGATGGCTAAGAATCACAGGGACAGTTAAGAATCACAGGGACAGTTAAGAATCACAGGGACGGCTAAGAATCACAGGGACAGTTAAGAATCACAGGGACAGTTAAGAATCACAGGGACAGCTAAGAATCACAGGGACAGCTAAGAATAGAAAGGACAGCTAAGAATCACAGGGACAGCTAAGAATAGAAAGAACAGCTAAGAATCACAGGGACAGATAAGAATAGAAAGAACAGCTAAGAATCACAGGGACAGCTAAGAATAGAAAGAACAGCTAAGAATCACAGGGACAGCTAAGAATCACAGGGACAGCTAAGAATCACATGGACAGCTAAGAATAGAAGGGACAGCTAAGAATCACAGGGACAGCTAAGAATCTCAGGGACAGCTAAGAATAGAAAGGACAGCTAAGAATAGAAAGGACAGCTAAGAATCACAGGGACAGCTAAGAATCCTAGGGACAGCTAAGAATCTCAGGGACAGCTAAGAATAGCAGGGACAGCTAAGAATCACAGGGACAGCTAAGAATCCCAGGGACAGCTAAGAATCACAGGGATGGCTAAGAATCACAGGGACAGTTAAGAATCACAGGGACAGTTAAGAATCACAGGGACGGCTAAGAATCACAGGGACAGTTAAGAATCACAGGGACAGTTAAGAATCACAGGGACAGTTAAGAATCACACGGACAGTTAAGAATCCCAGGGACAGCTAAGAATCACAGGGCAGTTAAGAATCACAGGGACAGTTAAGAATCCCAGGGACAGCTAAGAATCACAGGGACGGCTAAGAATCACAGGGACAGTTAAGAATAGCAGGGACAGTTAAGAATAGCAGGGACAGCTAAGAATAGCAGGGACAGCTAAGAATCCCAGGGACAGCTAAGAATCCCAGGGACAGCTAAGAATCACAGGGACAGATAAGAATAGAAAGGACAGCTAAGAATCACAGGGACAGCTAAGAATAGAAAGGACAGCTAAGAATCACAGGGACAGCTAAGAATAGAAAGAACAGCTAAGAATCACAGGGACAGCTAAGAATAGAAAGGACAGCTAAGAATCACAGGGACAGCTAAGAATAGAAAGAACAGCTAAGAATCACAGGGACAGCTAAGAATAGAAAGAACAGCTAAGAATAGAAAGGACAGCTAAGAATCACAGGGACAGCTAAGAATCACAGGGACAGCTAAGAATCACAGGAACAGCTAAGAATCACAGGGACAGCTAAGAATCACAGGGACAGCAAAGAATAGAAAGGACAGCTAAGAATCACAGGGACAGCTAAGAATAGAAAGAACAGCTAAGAATCACAGGGACAGCTAAGAATAGAAAGAACAGCTAAGAATCACAGGGACAGCTAAGAATCACAGGGACAGCTAAGAATCACAGGGACAGCTAAGAATAGAAGGGACAGCTAAGAATCACAGGGACAGCTAAGAATCTCAGGGACAGCTAAGAATCACAGGGACAGCTAAGAATAGAAAGGACAGCTAAGAATCCCAGGGACAGCTAAGAATAGCAGGGACAGCTAAGAATAGAAAGGACAGCTAAGAATCACAGGGACAGCTAAGAATCCCAGGGACAGCTAAGAATCTCAGGGACAGCTAAGAATAGCAGGGACAGCTAAGAATAGCAGGGACAGCTAAGAATCACAGGGACAGCTAAGAATCCCAGGGACAGCTAAGAATCACAGGGATGGCTAAGAATCACAGGGACAGTTAAGAATCACAGGGACAGTTAAGAATCACAGGGACGGCTAAGAATCACAGGGACAGTTAAGAATCACAGGGACAGTTAAGAATCCCAGTGACAGCTAAGAATCACAGGGACGGCTAAGAATCACAGGGACAGTTAAGAATCACAGGGACAGTTAAGAATCACAGGGATAGTTAAGAATAGCAGGGACAGCTAAGAATAGCAGGGACAGCTAAGAATAGCAGGGACAGCTAAGAATCCCAGGGACAGCTAAGAATCACAGGGACAGCTAAGAATCCCAGGGACAGCTAAGAATCCCAGGGACAGCTAAGAATCACAGGGACAGCTAAGAATAGAAAGGACAGCTAAGAATCACAGGGACAGCTAAGAATCTCAGGGACAGCTAAGAATAGCAGGGACAGCTAAGAATAGCAGGGACAGCTAAGAATAGCAGGGACAGCTAAGAATAGCAGGGACAGCTAAGAATCACAGGGACAGCTAAGAATAGAAAGGACAGCTAAGAATCACAGGGACAGCTAAGAATCTCAGGGACAGCTAAGAATAGAAGGGACAGCTAAGAATAGCAGGGACAGCTAAGAATAGCAGGGACAGCTAAGAATAGCAGGGACAGCTAAGAATCCCTGGGACAGCTAAGAATCACAGGGACAGCTAAGAATAGAAAGGACAGCTAAGAATCACAGGGACAGCTAAGAATCTCAGGGACAGCTAAGAATAGCAGGGACAGCTAAGAATAGCATGGACAGCTAAGAATAGCAGGGACAGCTAAGAATCCCAGGGACAGCTAAGAATCACAGGGACAGCTAAGAATCACAGGGACAGCTAAGAATCACAGGGTCGGCTAAGAATAGAAAGGACAGCTAAGAATCACAGGGACAGCTAAGAATCCCAGGGACAGCTAAGAATCTCAGGGACAGCTAAGAATAGCAGGGACAGCTAAGAATCACAGGGACAGCTAAGAATCCCAGGGACATCTAAGAATCACAGGGATGGCTAAGAATCACAGGGACAGTTAAGAATCACAGGGACAGTTAAGAATCACAGGGACGGCTAAGAATCACAGGGACGGCTAAGAATCACATGGACAGTTAAGAATCACAGGGACAGTTAAGAATCACAGGGACGGCTAAGAATCACAGGGACAGTTAAGAATAGCAGGGACAGCTAAGAATCACAGGGACAGCTAAGAATAGCAGGGACAGCTAAGAATAGCAGGGACAGCTAAGAATAGCAGGGACAGCTAAGAATAGCAGGGACAGCTAAGAATCACAGGGACAGCTAAGAATCCCAGGGACAGCTAAGAATCACAGGGACAGCTAAGAATCACAGGGACAGCTAAGAATCCCAGGGACAGCTAAGAATCACAGGGACAGCTAAGAATCCCAGGGACAGCTAAGAATCACAGGGACAGCTAAGAATCACAGGGACAGCTAAGAATCCCAGGGACAGCTAAGAATCACAGGGACAGCTAAGAATCACAGGGACAGCTAAGAATAGAAAGGACAGCTAGGAATCACCGGGACAGCTAAGAATAGAAAGAACAGCTAAGAATCACAGGGACAGCTAAGAATCACAGGAACAGCTAAGAATCACAGGGACAGCTAAGAATCACAGGGACAGCTAAGAATCACAGGGACAGTTAAGAATCCCAGGGACAGTTAAGAATCACAGGGACAGCTAAGAATAGAAAGGACAGCTATGAATCACAGGGACAGCTAAGAATCCCAGGGACAGCTAAGAATCACAGGGACCGCTAAGAATCACAGGGACAGCTAAGAATCCCAGGGACAGCTAAGAATCCCAGGGACAGCTAAGAATCCCAGGGACAGCTAAGAATCACAGGGACAGCTAAGAATAGAAAGGACAGCTAAGAATCCCAGGGACAGCTAAGAATCCCAGGGACAGCTAAGAATCACAGGGACAGCTAAGAATAGAAAGAACAGCTAAGAATCACAGGGACAGCTAAGAATAGAAAGGACAGCTAAGAATCCCAGGGACAGCTAAGAATCACAGGGACAGCTAAGAATCCCAGGGTCAGCTAAGAATCACAGGGACAGCTAAGAATAGAAAGGACAGCTAAGAATCACAGGGACAGCTAAGAATAGAAAGAACAGCTAAGAATCACAGGGACAGCTAAGAATAGAAAGGACAGCTAAGAATCACAGGGACAGCTAAGAATAGAAAGAACAGCTAAGAATCACAGGGACAGCTAAGAATAGAAAGGACAGCTAAGAATCACAGGGACAGCTAAGAATAGAAAGAACAGCTAAGAATCACAGGGACAGCTAAGAATAGAAAGGACAGCTAAGAATCACAGGGACAGCTAAGAATCACAGGGACAGCTAAGAATCACAGGGACAGCTAAGAATCACAGGAACAGCTAAGAATCCCAGGGACAGCTAAGAATCACAGGGACAGCTAAGAATAGAAAGGACAGCTAAGAATCACAGGGACAGCTAAGAATAGAAAGAACAGCTAAGAATCACAGGGACAGCTAAGAATAGAAAGAACAGCTAAGAATCACAGGGACAGCTAAGAATAGAAAGAACAGCTAAGAATCACAGGGACAGCTAAGAATCACAGGGACAGCTAAGAATCACATGGACAGCTAAGAATAGAAGGGACAGCTAAGAATCACAGGGACAGCTAAGAATCTCAGGGACAGCTAAGAATAGAAAGGACAGCTAAGAATCCCAGGGACAGCTAAGAATAGCAGGGACAGCTAAGAATAGAAAGGACAGCTAAGAATCACAGGGACAGCTAAGAATCCTAGGGACAGCTAAGAATCTCAGGGACAGCTAAGAATAGCAGGGACAGCTAAGAATCACAGGGACAGCTAAGAATCCCAGGGACAGCTAAGAATCACAGGGATGGCTAAGAATCACAGGGACAGTTAAGAATCACAGGGACAGTTAAGAATCACAGGGACGGCTAAGAATCACAGGGACAGTTAAGAATCACAGGGACAGTTAAGAATCACAGGGACAGTTAAGAATCACAGGGACAGTTAAGAATCCGAGGGACAGCTAAGAATCACAGGGCAGTTAAGAATCACAGGGACAGTTAAGAATCCCAGGGACAGCTAAGAATCACAGGGACGGCTAAGAATCACAGGGACAGTTAAGAATAGCAGGGACAGTTAAGAATAGCAGGGACAGCTAAGAATAGCAGGGACAGCTAAGAATCCCAGGGACAGCTAAGAATCCCAGGGACAGCTAAGAATCACAGGGACAGATAAGAATAGAAAGGACAGCTAAGAATCACAGGGACAGCTAAGAATAGAAAGGACAGCTAAGAATCACAGGGACAGCTAAGAATAGAAAGAACAGCTAAGAATCACAGGGACAGCTAAGAATAGAAAGGACAGCTAAGAATCACAGGGACAGCTAAGAATAGAAAGAACAGCTAAGAATCACAGGGACAGCTAAGAATAGAAAGAACAGCTAAGAATAGAAAGGACAGCTAAGAATCACAGGGACAGCTAAGAATCACAGGGACAGCTAAGAATCACAGGAACAGCTAAGAATCACAGGGACAGCTAAGAATCACAGGGACAGCAAAGAATAGAAAGGACAGCTAAGAATCACAGGGACAGCTAAGAATAGAAAGAACAGCTAAGAATCACAGGGACAGCTAAGAATAGAAAGAACAGCTAAGAATCACAGGGACAGCTAAGAATCACAGGGACAGCTAAGAATCACAGGGACAGCTAAGAATAGAAGGGACAGCTAAGAATCACAGGGACAGCTAAGAATCTCAGGGACAGCTAAGAATCCCAGGGACAGCTAAGAATCACAGGGATGGCTAAGAATCACAGGGACAGTTAAGAATCACAGGGACAGTTAAGAATCACAGGGACGGCTAAGAATCACAGGGACAGTTAAGAATCACAGGGACAGTTAAGAATCCCAGTGACAGCTAAGAATCACAGGGACGGCTAAGAATCACAGGGACAGTTAAGAATCACAGGGACAGTTAAGAATCACAGGGATAGTTAAGAATAGCTGGGACAGCTAAGAATAGCAGGGACAGCTAAGAATAGCAGGGACAGCTAAGAATCCCAGGGACAGCTAAGAATCCCAGGGACAGCTAAGAATCACATGGACAGCTAAGAATCCCAGGGACAGCTAAGAATCCCAGGGACAGCTAAGAATCACAGGGACAGCTAAGAATAGAAAGGACAGCTAAGAATCACAGGGACAGCTAAGAATCTCAGGGACAGCTAAGAATAGCAGGGACAGCTAAGAATAGCAGGGACAGCTAAGAATAGCAGGGACAGCTAAGAATAGCAGGGACAGCTAAGAATCACAGGGACAGCTAAGAATAGAAAGGACAGCTAAGAATCACAGGGACAGCTAAGAATCTCAGGGACAGCTAAGAATAGCAGGGACAGCTAAGAATAGCAGGGACAGCTAAGAATAGCAGGGACAGCTAAGAATAGCAGGGACAGCTAAGAATCCCTGGGACAGCTAAGAATCACAGGGACAGCTAAGAATAGAAAGGACAGCTAAGAATCACAGGGACAGCTAAGAATCTCAGGGACAGCTAAGAATAGCAGGGACAGCTAAGAATAGCATGGACAGCTAAGAATAGCAGGGACAGCTAAGAATCCCAGGGACAGCTAAGAATCACAGGGACAGCTAAGAATCACAGGGACAGCTAAGAATCACAGGGTCAGCTAAGAATAGAAAGGACAGCTAAGAATCACAGGGACAGCTAAGAATCCCAGGGACAGCTAAGAATCTCAGGGACAGCTAAGAATAGCAGGGACAGCTAAGAATCACAGGGACAGCTAAGAATCCCAGGGACATCTAAGAATCACAGGGATGGCTAAGAATCACAGGGACAGTTAAGAATCACAGGGACAGTTAAGAATCACAGGGACGGCTAAGAATCACAGGGACGGCTAAGAATCACATGGACAGTTAAGAATCACAGGGACAGTTAAGAATCACAGGGACGGCTAAGAATCACAGGGACAGTTAAGAATAGCAGGGACAGCTAAGAATCACAGGGACAGCTAAGAATCTCAGGGACAGCTAAGAATAGCAGGGACAGCTAAGAATAGCAGGGACAGCTAAGAATAGCAGGGACAGCTAAGAATAGCAGGGACAGCTAAGAATCACAGGGACAGCTAAGAATCCCAGGGACAGCTAAGAATCACAGGGACAGCTAAGAATCACAGGGACAGCTAAGAATCCCAGGGACAGCTAAGAATCACAGGGACAGCTAAGAATCCCAGGGACAGCTAAGAATCACAGGGACAGCTAAGAATCACAGGGACAGCTAAGAATCCCAGGGACAGCTAAGAATCACAGGGACAGCTAAGAATCACAGGGACAGCTAAGAATAGAAAGGACAGCTAGGAATCACCGGGACAGCTAAGAATAGAAAGAACAGCTAAGAATCACAGGGACAGCTAAGAATCACAGGAACAGCTAAGAATCACAGGGACAGCTAAGAATCACAGGGACAGCTAAGAATCACAGGGACAGTTAAGAATCCCAGGGACAGTTAAGAATCACAGGGACAGCTAAGAATAGAAAGGACAGCTATGAATCACAGGGACAGCTAAGAATCCCAGGGACAGCTAAGAATCACAGGGACCGCTAAGAATCACAGGGACAGCTAAGAATCCCAGGGACAGCTAAGAATCCCAGGGACAGCTAAGAATCCCAGGGACAGCTAAGAATCACAGGGACAGCTAAGAATAGAAAGGACAGCTAAGAATCCCAGGGACAGCTAAGAATCCCAGGGACAGCTAAGAATCACAGGGACAGCTAAGAATAGAAAGAACAGCTAAGAATCACAGGGACAGCTAAGAATAGAAAGGACAGCTAAGAATCCCAGGGACAGCTAAGAATCACAGGGACAGCTAAGAATCCCAGGGTCAGGTAAGAATCACAGGGACAGCTAAGAATAGAAAGGACAGCTAAGAATCACAGGGACAGCTAAGAATAGAAAGGACAGCTAAGAATCACAGGGACAGCTAAGAATCTCAGGGACATCTAAGAATAGCAGGGACAGCTAAGAATAGCAGGGACAGCTAAGAATAGCAGGGACAGCTAAGAATAGCAGGGACAGCTAAGAATAGAAAGGACAGCTAAGAATCACAGGGACAGCTAAGAATAGAAAGAACAGCTAAGAATCACAGGGACAGCTAAGAATAGAAAGAACAGCTAAGAATCACAGGGACAGCTAAGAATAGAAAGAACAGCTAAGAATCACAGGGACAGCTAAGAATCACAGGGACAGCTAAGAATCACATGGACAGCTAAGAATAGAAGGGACAGCTAAGAATCACAGGGACAGCTAAGAATCTCAGGGACAGCTAAGAATAGAAAGGACAGCTAAGAATCCCAGGGACAGCTAAGAATAGCAGGGACAGCTAAGAATAGAAAGGACAGCTAAGAATCACAGGGACAGCTAAGAATCCTAGGGACAGCTAAGAATCTCAGGGACAGCTAAGAATAGCAGGGACAGCTAAGAATCACAGGGACAGCTAAGAATCCCAGGGACAGCTAAGAATCACAGGGATGGCTAAGAATCACAGGGACAGTTAAGAATCACAGGGACAGTTAAGAATCACAGGGACGGCTAAGAATCACAGGGACAGTTAAGAATCACAGGGACAGTTAAGAATCACAGGGACAGTTAAGAATCACAGGGACAGTTAAGAATCCCAGGGACAGCTAAGAATCACAGGGCAGTTAAGAATCACAGGGACAGTTAAGAATCCCAGGGACAGCTAAGAATCACAGGGACGGCTAAGAATCACAGGGACAGTTAAGAATAGCAGGGACAGTTAAGAATAGCAGGGACAGCTAAGAATAGCAGGGACAGCTAAGAATCCCAGGGACAGCTAAGAATCCCAGGGACAGCTAAGAATCACAGGGACAGATAAGAATAGAAAGGACAGCTAAGAATCACAGGGACAGCTAAGAATAGAAAGGACAGCTAAGAATCACAGGGACAGCTAAGAATAGAAAGAACAGCTAAGAATCACAGGGACAGCTAAGAATAGAAAGGACAGCTAAGAATAGAAAGAACAGCTAAGAATCACAGGGACAGCTAAGAATAGAAAGAACTGCTAAGAATAGAAAGGACAGCTAAGAATCACAGGGACAGCTAAGAATCACAGGGACAGCTAAGAATCACAGGAACAGCTAAGAATCACAGGGACAGCTAAGAATCACAGGGACAGCAAAGAATAGAAAGGACAGCTAAGAATCACAGGGACAGCTAAGAATAGAAAGAACAGCTAAGAATCACAGGGACAGCTAAGAATAGAAAGAACAGCTAAGAATCACAGGGACAGCTAAGAATCACAGGGACAGCTAACAATCACAGGGACAGCTAAGAATAGAAGGGACAGCTAAGAATCACAGGGACAGCTAAGAATCTCAGGGACAGCTAAGAATCACAGGGACAGCTAAGAATAGAAAGGACAGCTAAGAATCCCAGGGACAGCTAAGAATAGCAGGGACAGCTAAGAATAGAAAGGACAGCTAAGAATCACAGGGACAGCTAAGAATCCCAGGGACAGCTAAGAATCTCAGGGACAGCTAAGAATAGCAGGGACAGCTAAGAATAGCAGGGACAGCTAAGAATCACAGGGACAGCTAAGAATCCCAGGGACAGCTAAGAATCACAGGGATGGCTAAGAATCACAGGGACAGTTAAGAATCACAGGGACAGTTAAGAATCACAGGGACGGCTAAGAATCACAGGGACAGTTAAGAATCACAGGGACAGTTAAGAATCCCAGTGACAGCTAAGAATCACAGGGACGGCTAAGAATCACAGGGACAGTTAAGAATCACAGGGACAGTTAAGAATCACAGGGATAGTTAAGAATAGCAGGGACAGCTAAGAATAGCAGGGACAGCTAAGAATAGCAGGGACAGCTAAGAATCCCAGGGACAGCTAAGAATCACAGGGACAGCTAAGAATCCCAGGGACAGCTAAGAATCCCAGGGACAGCTAAGAATCACAGGGACAGCTAAGAATAGAAAGGACAGCTAAGAATCACAGGGACAGCTAAGAATCTCAGGGACAGCTAAGAATAGCAGGGACAGCTAAGAATAGCAGGGACAGCTAAGAATAGCAGGGACAGCTAAGAATCACAGGGACAGCTAAGAATAGAAAGGACAGCTAAGAATCACAGGGACAGCTAAGAATCTCAGGGACAGCTAAGAATAGCAGGGACAGCTAAGAATCACAGGGACAGCTAAGAATAGCAGGGACAGCTAAGAATAGCAGGGACAGCTAAGAATCACAGGGACAGCTAAGAATCACAGGGACAGCTAAGAATCACAGGGTCAGCTAAGAATAGAAAGGACAGCTAAGAATCACAGGGACAGCTAAGAATCCCAGGGACAGCTAAGAATCTCAGGGACAGCTAAGAATAGCAGGGACAGCTAAGAATCACAGGGACAGCTAAGAATCCCAGGGACATCTAAGAATCACAGGGATGGCTAAGAATCACAGGGACAGTTAAGAATCACAGGGACAGTTAAGAATCACAGGGACGGCTAAGAATCACAGGGACGGCTAAGAATCACAGGGACAGTTAAGAATCACAGGGACAGTTAAGAATCCCAGGGACAGCTAAGAATCACAGGGCAGTTAAGAATCACAGGGACAGTTAAGAATCCCAGGGACAGCTAAGAATCACAGGGACGGCTAAGAATCACAGGGACAGTTAAGAATAGCAGGGACAGTTAAGAATAGCAGGGACAGCTAAGAATAGCAGGGGCAGCTAAGAATCCCAGGGACAGCTAAGAATCACAGGGACAGCTAAGAATCCCAGGGACAGCTAAGAATCCCAGGGACAGCTAAGAATCACAGGGACAGCTAAGAATAGAAAGAACAGCTAAGAATCACAAGGACAGCTAAGAATAGAAAGGACAGCTAAGAATCACAGGGACAGCGAGGAATAGAAAGAACAGCTAAGAATCACAGGGACAGCTAAGAATAGAAAGAACAGCTAAGAATAGAAAGGACAGCTAAGAATCACAGGGACAGCTAAGAATCACAGGAACAGCTAAGAATCCCAGGGACAGCTAAGAATCACAGGGACAGCTAAGAATAGAAAGGACAGCTAAGAATCACAGAGACAGCTAAGAATAGAAAGAACAGCTAAGAATCACAGGGACAGCTAAGAATCACAGGGACAGCTAAGAATCACAGGGAAAGCTAAGAAACACAGGGACAGCTAAGAATAGAAGGGACAGCTAAGAATCACAGGGACAGCTAAGAATCTCAGGGACAGCTAAGAATCACAGGGACAGCTAAGAATAGAAAGGACAGCTAAGAATCCCAGGGACAGCTAAGAATAGCAGGGACAGCTAAGAATAGAAAGGACAGCTAAGAATCACAGGGACAGCTAAGAATCCCAGGGACAGCTAAGAATCTCAGGGACAGCTAAGAATAGCAGGGACAGCTAAGAATAGCAGGGACAGCTAAGAATCACAGGGACAGCTAAGAATCCCAGGGACAGCTAAGAATCACAGGGATGGCTAAGAATCACAGGGACAGTTAAGAATCACAGGGACAGTTAAGAATCACAGGGACGGCTAAGAATCACAGGGACAGTTAAGAATCACAGGGACAGTTAAGAATCCCAGGGACAGCTAAGAATCACAGGGACGGCTAAGAATCACAGGGACAGTTAAGAATCACAGGGACAGTTAAGAATCACAGGGATAGTTAAGAATAGCAGGGACAGCTAAGACTAGCAGGGACAGCTAAGAATAGCAGGGACAGCTAAGAATCCCAGGGACAGCTAAGAATCACAGGGACAGCTAAGAATCCCAGGGACAGCTAAGAATCCCAGGGACAGCTAAGAATCACAGGGACAGCTAAGAATAGAAAGGACAGCTAAGAATCACAGGGACAGCTAAGAATCTCAGGGACAGCTAAGAATAGCAGGGACAGCTAAGAATAGCAGGGACAGCTAAGAATAGCAGGGACAGCTAAGAATCCCAGGGACAGCTAAGAATCACAGGGACAGCTAAGAATAGAAAGGACAGCTAAGAATCACAGGGACAGCTAAGAATCTCAGGGACAGCTAAGAATAGCAGGGACAGCTAAGAATAGCAGGGACAGCTAAGAATAGCAGGGACAGCTAAGAATCACAGGGACAGCTAAGAATCCCAGGGACAGCTAAGAATCACAGGGATGGCTAAGAATCACAGGGACAGTTAAGAATCACAGGGACAGTTAAGAATCACAGGGACGGCTAAGAATCACAGGGACAGTTAAGAATCACAGGGACAGTTAAGAATCCCAGTGACAGCTAAGAATCACAGGGACGGCTAAGAATCACAGGGACAGTTAAGAATCACAGGGACAGTTAAGAATCACAGGGATAGTTAAGAATAGCAGGGACAGCTAAAAATAGCAGGGACAGCTAAGAATAGCAGGGACAGCTAAGAATCCCAGGGACAGCTAAGAATCACAGGGACAGCTAAGAATCCCAGGGACAGCTAAGAGTCCCAGGGACAGCTAAGAATCACAGGGACAGCTAAGAATAGAAAGGACAGCTAAGAATCACAGGGACATCTAAGAATCTCAGGGACAGCTAAGAATAGCAGGGACAGCTAAGAATAGCAGGGACAGCTAAGAATAGCAGAGATAGCTAAGAATAGCAGGGACAGCTAAGAATCACAGGGACAGCTAAGAATAGAAAGGACAGCTAAGAATCACAGGGACAGCTAAGAATCTCAGGGACAGCTAAGAATAGCAGGGACAGCTAAGAATAGCAGGGACAGCTAAGAATAGCAGGGACAGCTAAGAATAGCAGGGACAGCTAAGAATCCCTGGGACAGCTAAGAATCACAGGGACAGCTAAGAATAGAAAGGACAGCTAAGAATCACAGGGACAGCTAAGAATCTCAGGGACAGCTAAGAATAGCAGGGACAGCTAAGAATAGCATGGACAGCTAAGAATAGCAGGGACAGCTAAGAATCCCAGGGACAGCTAAGAATCACAGGGACAGCTAAGAATCACAGGGACAGCTAAGAATCACAGGGTCAGCTAAGAATAGAAAGGACAGCTAAGAATCACAGGGACAGCTAAGAATCCCAGGGACAGCTAAGAATCTCAGGGACAGCTAAGAATAGCAGGGACAGCTAAGAATCACAGGGACAGCTAAGAATCCCAGGGACATCTAAGAATCACAGGGATGGCTAAGAATCACAGGGACAGTTAAGAATCACAGGGACAGTTAAGAATCACAGGGACGGCTAAGAATCACAGGGACAGTTAAGAATCACAGGGACAGTTAAGAATCACAGGGACAGTTAAGAATCCCAGGGACAGCTAAGAATCACAGGGCAGTTAAGAATCACAGGGACAGTTAAGAATCCCAGGGACAGCTAAGAATCACAGGGACGGCTAAGAATCACAGGGACAGTTAAGAATAGCAGGGACAGTTAAGAATAGCAGGGACAGCTAAGAATAGCAGGGGCAGCTAAGAATCCCAGGGACAGCTAAGAATCACAGGGACAGCTAAGAATCCCAGGGACAGCTAAGAATCCCAGGGACAGCTAAGAATCACAGGGACAGCTAAGAATAGAAAGAACAGCTAAGAATCACAAGGACAGCTAAGAATAGAAAGGACAGCTAAGAATCACAGGGACAGCGAGGAATAGAAAGAACAGCTAAGAATCACAGGGACAGCTAAGAATAGAAAGAACAGCTAAGAATAGAAAGGACAGCTAAGAATCACAGGGACAGCTAAGAATCACAGGAACAGCTAAGAATCCCAGGGACAGCTAAGAATCACAGGGACAGCTAAGAATAGAAAGGACAGCTAAGAATCACAGGGACAGCTAAGAATAGAAAGAACAGCTAAGAATCACAGGGACAGCTAAGAATAGAAAGAACAGCTAAGAATCACAGGGACAGCTAAGAATCACAGGGACAGCTAAGAATCACAGGGACAGCTAAGAAACACAGGGACAGCTAAGAATAGAAGGGACAGCTAAGAATCACAGGGACAGCTAAGAATCTCAGGGACAGCTAAGAATCACAGGGACAGCTAAGAATAGAAAGGACAGCTAAGAATCCCAGGGACAGCTAAGAATAGCAGGGACAGCTAAGAATAGAAAGGACAGCAAAGAATCACAGGGACAGCTAAGAATCCCAGGGACAGCTAAGAATCTCAGGGACAGCTAAGAATAGCAGGGACAGCTAAGAATAGCAGGGACAGCTAAGAATCACAGGGACAGCTAAGAATCCCACGGACAGCTAAGAATCACAGGGATGGCTAAGAATCACAGGGACAGTTAAGAATCACAGGGACAGTTAAGAATCACAGGGACGGCTAAGAATCACAGGGACAGTTAAGAATCACAGGGACAGTTAAGAATCCCAGGGACAGCTAAGAATCACAGGGACGGCTAAGAATCACAGGGACAGTTAAGAATCACAGGGACAGTTAAGAATCACAGGGATAGTTAAGAATAGCAGGGACAGCTAAGACTAGCAGGGACAGCTAAGAATAGCAGGGACAGCTAAGAATCCCAGTGACAGCTAAGAATCACAGGGACAGCTAAGAATCCCAGGGACAGCTAAGAATCCCAGGGACAGCTAAGAATCACAGGGACAGCTAAGAATAGAAAGGACAGCTAAGAATCACAGGGACAGCTAAGAATCTCAGGGACAGCTAAGAATAGCAGGGACAGCTAAGAATAGCAGGGACAGCTAAGAATAGCAGGGACAGCTAAGAATCCCAGGGACAGCTAAGAATCACAGGGACAGCTAAGAATAGAAAGGACAGCTAAGAATCACAGGGACAGCTAAGAATCTCAGGGACAGCTAAGAATAGCAGGGACAGCTAAGAATAGCAGGGACAGCTAAGAATAGCAGGGACAGCTAAGAATAGCAGGGACAGCTAAGAATCCCTGGGACAGCTAAGAATCACAGGGACAGCTAAGAATAGAAAGGACAGCTAAGAATCTCAGGGACAGCTAAGAATAGCAGGGACAGCTAAGAATCACAGGGTCAGCTAAGAATAGAAAAGACAGCTAAGAATCACAGGGACAGTTAAGAATCCCAGGGACAGCTAAGAATCACAGGGTCAGCTAAGAATCACAGGGACAGCTAAGAATCTCAGGGACAGCTAAGAATCACAGGGACGGCTAAGAATCACAGAGACGGCTAAGAAGATCAGTATCCAAATGCTGCAAGAGGCTAGTTCACAAAGACACTTGATTACTGACATCAGAACGAGACACTTTTGTTTTGGTTATTTTATGAGACGGGAGTCTGGAGAAGGTTGACAACGGAGGGGGGGGGGGGTGGGGGGATTAAAGGTGTTAGGACAGAGGTTAGCAGAAAGAGAACATGGTGGATGGGTTGACTGAGGGAGAAGATGAATGGGTTGACAGAAGGAGAACATGAGTGAGTTAACAGAGGGAGAAGATGGTGGATCGGTTGACAGATGGAGAATGTGATCGGTGGGTTGAAAGGGGGAGAACATGATTGGGTTGACAGAAGGAGAACGTGATGGGTTGTTTGACAGAAGAAGAACATGATAGGGGTGGTTGACAGAAGGATAATATTATAGGTTGGTTGACAGATGGAGAACTTAATAGGTGGGTTGACAGAAGGAGAACATGATAGATGGGTTGACAGAAGAAGAACATGATAGGTGGGTTGACAGAAGAAGAACATGATAGTTGGGTTGACAGGGATAGAATATGCTATATGGGTTGACAGAAAGAGAACATGATAGATGGGTTTGACAGAAAGAGAACATGATGGATGGTTTGATAGAGGGAGAATATGCTAGATGGGTTGACAGAAGGAGAACATAATGGGTGGGTTGACAGAGTGAGAACGTGATGGAAGTGTTGACAGAGAAAGAGAGAGAGAACATGGTGGATGGGTTGACAGAGAGAACATGATGGATGGGTTGACAGAGAGAACATGGTGGATTGGTTGAGAGAGAGAGAACATGGTGGATGGGTTGACAGAGAGAGAACATTGTGGATGAGTTGACAGAGAGAGAACATGGTGGATGGGTTAGCAGAGAGAGAACATGGTGGATAGGTTGACGGAGAGAGAACATGGTTGATGGGTTGACAGAGAGAACATGGTGGATGGGTTGACGGAGAGAGAACGTTGTGGATGGGTTGACAGAGAGAGAACGTGGTGAATAGGTTGACAGAGAGAGAACATGAAGGGGGGCTGACAGATGAGAGAACATGATGAATGGGTTGACAGAGAGAGAGAGAACATGGTAGGTGGGTTGACAGAGAGAACATGGTGGATGGGTTGACAGAGAGAGAGAACATGGTGGATGAGTTGACAGAGATAACATGGTGGATGGGTTGACAGAGAGAGAACATGAAGGGTGGGCTGACAGATGAGAGAACATGGTGGATGGTTTGACAGAGAGAGAACATGAAGGGTTGGCTGACAGATGAGAGAACGTGATGGATGGGTTGGCGGAGAGAGAACGTGCTGGATGGGTTGACAGAGAGAGAACATGGTGGATGGGTTGACAGAGAGAGAACATGGTGGATGGGTTGACAGAGGGAGAACATGCTGGATGAGTTGACAGAGAGAGAGAGAACATGCTGGATGGGTTGACAGAGGGAGAACATGGTGGATGGGTTGACAGAGAGAGAACATGGTGGATCGGTTGACAGAGAGAGAACATGCTGGATGGGTTGACAGAGAGAGAACATGGTGGATGGGTTGACAGAGAGAGAACATGGTGGATGGGTTGACAGAGATAGAACATGCTGGATGGGTTGACAGAGTTAGAACATGATGGATGGGTTGACAGAGAGAGAGAACATGAAGGGTGGGCTGACAGATGAGAGAACATTGTGGATGGTTTGACAGAGGGAGAACATGGTTGATGGGTTGACAGAGAGAGAACATGGTGGATGAGTTGGCAGAGAGAGAACATGGTGGATGGGTTGACAGAGAGAGAGAGAGAGATAGAGAGAGAGAGAGAGAGAGAGAGAACATGGTGGATAGGTTGACGGAGAGAGATCGTGGTGGATGGGTTGACAGAGAGAGAACATGCTGGATGGGTTGACAGAGAGAGAACATGCTGGATGGGTTGACGGAGGGAGAACATGATGGATGGTTTAACAGAGGGAGAACATGCTGGATGGGTTGACGGAGGGAGAACATGATGGATGGTTTAACAGAGGGAGAACATGGTGGATGGGTTGACAGAGAGAGAACACGGTGGATGGGTTGGCAGTGAGAGAACATGGTGAATGGGTTGACAGAGAGAGAGAGAGAGAGAGAGAGAGAGAACGTGGTGGATGGGTTAACGGAGAGAGAACGTGGTGGATGGGTTGGCAGAGAGAGAACGTGGTGGATGGGTTGGCAGAGAGAGAACGTGGTGGATGGGTTGACAGAGAGAGAACATGGTGGATGGGTTGACAGAGAGAGAACGTGGTGGATGGGTTGACGGAGAGAGAACGTGGTGGATAGGTTTGGCAGAGAGAGAACGTGGTGGATGGGTTGGCAGAGAGAGAACGTGGTGGATGGGTTGGCAGAGAGAGAACGTGGTGGATGGGTTGACAGAGAGAGAACATGGTGGATGGGTTGACAGAGAGAGAACGTGGTGGATGGGTTGACGGAGAGAGAACGTGGTGGATAGGTTTGGCAGAGAGAGAACGTGGTGGATGGGTTGGCAGAGAGAGAACGTGGTGGATGGGTTGACAGAGAGAGAACATGGTGGATGGGTTGACAGAGAGAGAACATGAAGGGTGGACTGGCAGAATTAGAACATGGTGGATGGGTTGGCAGAGTGGCATGGAAGACAACCATTGGTTGAACTTGTCACAAGAACAAGTGGGTGTTTGTGTGTGTGTGTGAGTACGTGCATGCGTGCGTGCGTGTGTGTGTGGTTTCATATTTGGAGGCTCTGAGATAAGTGCACTGGTACCTTACCGTGTTGGGAGACGATAGTTTTGTTATGGAGTTTACCTTTCAATGGCACAAAGCCTGGGCTGAATTGTAGAGACCTTGTGTTGCCCATGCAGCATGATCCCTCTCTCGGTCTGCCTATCTTAATCTAGATGAAAGGTAACACTAACACGTCTGGAACAAGACAAGCTGCAGAAGTTGCTGGATCAGTAAAGCAATGCTCAAACTGTCCGCCTGTCGGAGCTTCGATCCTAGACCACTTGCCGACCAAGGCTTAAGATCAGTGCAGTATATCATACAGAAATGTCATTATCCTTAATGTATACTTTGTAACGCCATATATGTTGCTTGTGTGTTGTTGAATTGTCTTATTGTTGTTTGCCAATGAAGGCTCGTCTCCACAACGTCCTATTTTCAGTAATTGAATTTTTTAAGGCTGCCCCACATTTCGTGTTTGCCTTGTGTGTTTGCATGGCAGCACGGCACATGTTGATGATGTGACATATAAGCGAAGGACTGAGATTCGGGCATCTAGGAATCTGTAACAAAACCGCAACGTTAATCGCGATCAAATTTTGTTACAGCCCAGGTCTATTGGCAGTGAACATGTGGTTTCTGTGGAAAATGCAAAGAATACCTTGGACAGACAGAAAAACCAGTGGCTATGCCCTACAAGGAACAAATGAAAACCGTATACTGATTAGGGAAATTAGACGTAGTCAAAATATTTTGGCACGTTATGAGAAGAAATAAACTGGAGAACTTGGTGACAAATGGCAAGAGTGACGGGAAAAGAACAAGGGGAAGGCAGAGACGTAAATATCTATATGGCTTGGCTACATTGTATCGTCAGGACAAAAACACAGAGCTGATCTACGAAGCTGGTGATCGAGTGAGGTGGCGAAACATGACCGCCTACCGGCATGGCACATGATGATTATTATAGCCCAGGTGCTATGGTGTTGGTGATCATGTCTGTCCACAACAGTCCACAGCCTTGTGCTTCTGTACTGCCAATCGTGTCTGATGCCGTTATTCCTCCATACTATAATGTCAAACTTTCCAGTATAACACTGGGTCGTGAGTGCAGAGAATGGGCAGCGGGCCGCACAGAGTTTGAGGTGCAACAACTGATCCAGAGTAATACACATCAAGGTGACATAGTGATCTATACTGATGGGTCAGTGGTGAGAAACAGGTGGAATGGCTGGGGTTTCATTGTGAAGACTAATTGACGATTCTTTAAATAAAAAAAAGTAGAGTCTGGCATATGAGGCTACGACATCCAGCATGAGAATGGAGGTGGAGGCAGTAACAGCGGCATTCCGTTGGTTAGAGGAGACTACTGCAACACACGTTGTGTTCATCACGGACTCAAGAAGTATGCTTAGTAAGGTGGAGAAAGGAATGTTTCGTGTGGAATGGCTCACCTCGCTTCAGAGGTCACAGATTATTGTGACAATTGTATGGATTTTTTTGCCCTGGCCATGAGGGAGTGCGGGGGAATGAACAGGCTGATAGGCTGGCAGGAAATGCACCTCTTGGTGGTAGATTACCTTTGGACAAGGGAGAGGTGGTCGTGCGCCAGTGGAACCAGGTGGAGAAGGCGGGGGAACCGACTGAAAAACACTTTGTGGAAAGAACGAGATTGCGGCAGATCGGCAGGTTCTGCAAGAATCTCAAAACTGAGAGGGATGACCGGAACTTTTAATCAGATATCGGTGGGAACGATTAGTAGTATGACTCTTCGCTGGCTGTTGAAATAGGGACAGTACACGTATGGAAATGTCTTGAGTGCAGTGATATGGGTCCTTAGCTCAACTCAACTCAGCTTTCCAGCATCTTCTCTTTCAGCCTTTACCAGCCTCTCCAACTCTCACGATGTCAACAAGACATATTTAGCAATAGTCAATTAATTATTTATTAACATGGTTAGTAGACGGGCAGCAGGTGGTGAATGGAGCTGCGGAGTAGTCGACAGATAGTTGTTGATTATGGTCTCAAGTTTCGCGACGGTAGGCAGAGGATCTCTTTATAGACTATAGAGACAATGGCTACGGTCACCGACCAGTATGATCAGTTTCAAGAAGAAAAGCAATGGCAAACTACCTTGTGTTCTGATGCCTGAAACATCATATCTCTAGCAGGAAGAACCGTATTGTCAATGCCGTCTTCGAGGGGGAAAGAAAAGGCATTACAACCAGCTCCTCACGGGAACAGTGAGTTGAGATACATTGAGATGGCTGCCGCATCAGAGGATGAAGCATGTAGGGATTCGATCGTGACAACTTAATATAACATAGCGAAGGAGACTAACGGAGAAGATGCTGGACAGGCTGACAGGGAACCTCTTGGGGGTAGATTGCCTATGGACAAGGGGGAGGTGGTCGTGCGCTTGTGGGACCAGTTGGAGAAGGCAGGGGAACAGACTGAGAACCCGTATGTGGAAAGAATGAGATTGCAGGGGATCGGCAGGGGCTCTGGAAGAATCTCAGAACTGAGAGGGAAGACCAAGAGAACTTTCAATCAGATCGCGGTGGGAACGATTAGTAGTGTGATTCTTCACTGGCTGTTGAATGATGGGACGGGGCGCGTATGGGAATGTCCTGAGTGCAGTGATGTCGGTTCTTAGCTTAACTCAACAACTCTGCTGTACAGTCTGACAACATGGCACGGAAGAGTATCAGTATTAGAACTGATTGGCAGTTCACGAGATAGAAGGTTGTGAATAGACACGATCGCCAACACCACAAGGTATGAACTATAAGGAGATTGGCAGTACACGAGACAGAAGGCTGTGGACAGACATGATCACCAATGCCACATGGCATGGACTATAAGAAGATTGGCAGTACACGAGACAGAAGGCAGTGGACAGACATGATCACCAACGTCACACGGCATGGACTATAAGAAGAATGGCAGTACACGAGACAGATGGTTGTGAATAGACACGATCGCCAACATCACAAGGTATGAACTATAAGAAGATTGGCAATACACGAGACAGACGGCTGTGGACAGACATGATCACCAACGCCACACGACATGGACTATAAGAAGATTGGCAGTACACGAGACAGAAGGCAGTGGACAGACATGATCACCAACGTCACACGGCATGGACTATAAGAAGAATGACAGTACACGAGACAGAAGGTTGTGAATAGACACGATCACCAACATCACAAGGTATGAACTATAAGAAGATTGGCAATACACGAGACAGACGGCTGTGGACAGACATGATCACCAACGCCACACGACATGGAGTATAAGAAGATGAGAGGACGGGAGAGTTGCCACATTGCCCGGACATGTTGAACCCGGCCCGCTCAACCTGGGCACACCTCCCCCAACATGTCCAATATTGGCCATCGCGTGCGTTAACCACGTGATCACCTATGGCGTACGAACATGATCACGTGACTGACAACATCTCCATCTTGGCCCAGCGACCAGTTACGGCCGTGCCGATTTTTCAACATTCAAGGTGATATCTTCAATGTTCATCTCTTCGCAATCAGATCTTAGTATTAAGTAAGGTCTTATCGTTGTCTGTGACTTCTTGGGAAATACACAAGGTTTAATACAAGGCGGTAGATAGAGAACTGGGGTAGTCTGTTACACGGCATGTTTACCACCCGACCGTTCTTCTTCGTCCTCTGGGAAATTAATGAGTATCTCTCTTAATCTGTTGCATCATAGATGTGTTTACAAGATAGCCGTCCTGTCAGGAAAGTCGGTGTTATCTCGGACTAAATCAGGTAAGTCATCATGGGTTTATCAAATATGCCTTTACACAGTCAGTGATTGTCGGTTTCGACGGTCTCGTTAAGCCGAAATTACAAACAATTTCATTTCTTTGCTTATACTGCGTGGAAGACTAAACAAGAAGAGGCATTTGAGGGTGACTACTGAGATTTACTGTGACGGTTGGTTTCTGTGTTGTGTACAACGCCACTTTCTTTTGTCACAACAGATACCCCAACAAAGCAACATTTCATTACATGTTTACACTGTAAGAAGATTGTAACTGTAAGATTTAAGAGGCAAAGGGTGACTGTTGTTGTTTGTCCATCAAGAATGATGATGATCATTCAATTCATACTATGATACACTGGGGTTGAAAGTATGGAGCCGTGAGTTCTAAAATGGGTGATGAGGCTTATTTTGGATCGAAATGTTCCTTGATGATGAAGAATAACTTGCGAGATGAATTAAAGTGAGGAAAAGTTGCGCAATTCGTCGACCTCACTCTCTCGCCTGAGTCCATCTGAGTCCAGTTGCAAGACAAGTCAAGACGACTGGAGACGAATACAGGTGCAGTGGATGACCAGGGTGCTCTATGTGCCTTGCCATGCTCATTACGTTCCACAACGCTTTGTAGGTAAATGCCGTCTTGCCCGTTAAATCAACAATGATTTCTTCCACGCAATCTGCTGAATCCTGTCTTCACATGTTGGGTAGGCATACCCTAGTTCACTGATTGGTTTGAGGCCGAATCGGCTACCCACGCCTGGTTTAGCCAGCCTGTCACAGCCCGGGGGTGGCCGCTGTCGCATGCTGACAGCTACTAAGAGCCACAGGCATGAGCTGGATGTCAGGCTTGGACCAGTTGAGGATGGGCCCTGAAAAGAGCGTTAGGATGACTACTGAACTACTGTGTAAGACCCACAGGAGTCTTCGAAAAATTTCACTCGTGAACCAAAGGTCACGGCCCGGAATCAAACCCACAATCTTCGGAGCCCGAGTCAAATGGCTTGATCACTTTGCCACGAAGACCCCTATGATATTTTACTGCCAAGATATTTCCATGAAGCTGGTATTGCTTGTATTATTATTTGTTACCAGGTATTTAATTTCACTGATCAAGTGCCATGGGATGGTTAATTGTCTTATGCAACTTCTCGTATCTGCCATGGACTTATATATCACCAACTTTGTATTTTGTCCTTGCATTATAATACAACATGTATGTTACAATATTAACAACTTTTACATCATAACCGTGACACACCACTAGTTCCCATTTTCTGCTGTCTATTTTTGTTTGGTCCAAATCTATTTTTTGTTAGGCACAGAATCTGTTAAGCTGTCCAATATTTTTCTGATTTTCTCTGCCTCTCTTGTCTGGTATTTCCCCACATAAAACTAGTTTCTCTATTCCACCTCTTCTGTTCATATACCTCATAAACTGCATTTTGTTTCCCTCGGTTTTGATGAGTGATCTTGTAACACCCCCAGCTCTGATACCTCTGATGTTTGTTTTCTTATCCGTTGACAATATTCTCAACATTCATCTAAAAATTTTTTTTTTACTGTCTCCACTTTCTTCATGATTTCATGGCTAATTGTCCAGTATTGGCACCCATACACTAGAACAGACCACAATTCATCATAGGATCATTATTGTCATTCACACAATTCATTATAACAATCATTATTGTCATTCACACAATTCATCATAACAATCATTGTCGTCCACACAATTCATCATACCATCATTATTGTCGTCCACACAATTCATCATACAATCATTATTGTCATCCACGCAATTCACCATACATTCATTATTGTCGTTTGCACATTTCATCATGCTATCATTATTGTTGTCCATACAATTCATCACAGGATCATTATTGTCGTCTACACAACTTATCATACAGTCATTACTGTTATCCATTGTCCATATAATTCATCACACAATGATTATTGTCATCTACATAATTCATCATACAATCATTGTCATCCACACAATTCATCATACAATTATTATGGAAGTGTCTATACGGACTCAAGTCCGTATAAACTACTCTGTCTATTCGGACTCCACTTCGTTTTTTCCGGTCCGTTTTTTTCCGGAAACCCCGCTGGTCACGTGAACTGCGTCATCGGGACATGTGTTTGACTATATTACACATTTTTGTAAAGTTTTCATTGTGTTTTCAGTAGCTTAGTGGTAAGCATTTCCACCTGTCACGCGGGAGACTGAGGTTCGATTCCTCACCAGCGAGAGAATATATTTTTTCATGACATTGATAGAAAATCGCTTTGGAAATAGATGTCATTACGGGAATCCATCGATCGTTAATTTATAAAGGCATCACATATAAAAAAATGAAATGAGTTCTCCGTGAGGGAAAACATTTGTTTTAAATAACAGGGGTGGGGCAGACATGCCTTGTCATCTTTATTGAAGTCATGGCAGTAAGTAAAGCAATAACATGGCGCGAGACACAGACATTCACTAGGTCATGTTCCCTTAGGGATTTGATGAGGAGGGGATCCGAGCACTTATGGACTGAATGGTTCGATGTGCAATGAGGATGATCTGTCGACTAACTAACTAACATGCCCTGCGTCCGATACACCCATCTGGAGATCATCCGCCACATCCTGCACCCATCTTCTCTTTGGCCTTCCTCTTCCTCTCTTCCCAGGCATATACCCCTCCATTATTGTTCTATCCACACATTCGTGACGTTTCAAGTGACCACAATATTTCAATTTTCTTTGTTTTATCATCTTTAATACCCAAGCTTCTTCAATATTCAACTCTTGAAGTATGGATGCATTTGTTCTCATCTCATCTCATCTCATCTCATCTCATCATGTTCCTCTTGTACCTTGCGGTGTCGAGGTGAAGTATAAACTTCGTGAGAGTGCCCGGTTATGGGCTTCGTATATCGACATTCCCATGGATTCTGTTATTCCCTCCGTCCAACGTTTACGGGATCGGCCTCTTCCTCTGTTTCCATCTGGTCTGTACATCATTGCTTGTTGTGGCATGCTGTTGACTGGTAGCCTACTTGCATGGCCAAACCATTTGACTTGCTGCTTTCTAATAAAATCTAGAGCAGCTTTAACCCCCACTTTAGTCCTGATTTCTTCATTTCTGATCTTATCTCTTCTTGATACGTTGAGTATTCTTCTCAGGAACCTCATTTCTGTTGTTGTGATTTTTCTTTTCTCTTTTTCTGTCATTGTCCAGGTTTGGCATTGGTAGCACAGAGTTGGTAGGAAGATTGTGTTGTAAAGTGCTTTCTTAGTAGTTATTGATACATGTTTGTTCTTTAGTATTGGTGCCATTTGTCCAATGAGTTGATTTGCCTTATTGCACCTATTTTCGATCTCGTCTCCTGATCTGCCATTTGATGATATTATACTTCCTAGGTACTTGAAGCTCTTTACTTGTTTCAAGGGATGTTCGTTTAGGTGAATTGTTGCTATTTGTTCTTCTTTAGTTATAGTCATTACCTCTGTTTTGCTTGTGCTAATTTTCATGTTATGTTCCCTACACATTTCGTTTAGACTATTCATGTGGTCTTGTAATTCAGCTTCTGATTTTGCTATTAGTGCTTGGTCGTCCGCAAACAGGATTTCTCTAATGGTTAGATTTGCAGATGGTTATTCTTCTGTGTTCTCGTCATGCGGTATTCTTGCTGTCTCTGCTTGGCTGGTTTCTTTACATATGTTGTCTATATATGTTATGAACAAGAGAGGGGACAGGACACAACCTTGTCGTACTCCAGATCTTATGGTGAAGGGTTCTGAGTGTCCTTCAGTTGCTCTCACTATGCATTCACTGTTGTTGTATAAACTTCTACATAGGTTTGTTACATGTGTACTCACTCCATATTGTTTAAGGATTTCCCACAGCTTGTTTCTATCTACCCTATCAAATGCCTTTTCTTGGTCGACAAAGGCTAAGTAGAGTGTTTCATTGAATTCGATTGATTTTTCTATAAGTTGTCTAAGAGCAAAAATGGCGTCTGTGCATCCTTTGTTTTTCCTAAATCCAAGCTGCGTTTCGCTTAGCTGTGGTTCTAAAGTAGTTCGTAATCTTTTTTCAAGAATTTTGCAAAATATTTTCCCAGTATGACTCAACAGTGAAATGCCTCTGTATTGTGTGCAATCTCTTTTGCTGCCTTTGTTTTTCCAAATTGGGATAATTATGGCGTTTCCCCAGTCTCGTGGTGTCTGTTATTCTACCCAAACGTGGTTGAATAGTCTATGTAGCCAAGCTGTTCCTACTTCTCTTGCTGCTTTAATTAGTTCATTTGGTATTTCATCCTGTCTTGGTGATTTGTTCAATGGGGCTAATCTGATGGCTTCTATAATTTCTTCTTTTAGTATGTCTGGCTCTAGTTCTTCGGTGACATCTGTGTAGGTCTCTTGAATTCCTGTGACATCTGATGGGATGTTGAGAAGTTGTTCGAAGTACTGCTTCCATCTTATTAGGATCTGTTTTTGTTCACTTATTGGTTCTCCATTTTCGCTGTTAATTATTTCAGTTGGGTCAAAGGGTTCTCCTCTGGTTCGCATTGCACTTATCTTTTTGTAGAAGTTTCTGGTTGCCTCCTTGTAGTTTTTATTTAGGGTTTCTCCATACTCTTCCCAGTCTTTTTGTTTTTCCCTCTTTACTATTCTACTCACATGTCTTCTCGCTATTCTGTATTCTCTATAATCACATTCCTGTTTGCTCTTCAACCACTTTTTATATTTTTCCTTTTTTTCTTTTGTTCTTTTCTTTACAAATGCATCCACAAATAGTAAATACCGCCATTCATCGTTGATGGACTCGGCAGTCACCAGAAAGACCTCCTTGACCCGGGTTTTCTCACATGGCTTGGTCTATAGCCCTGACTGTACTGGGCTTAGGTACCAGTACAGAGCGGGGCAGGTGGTCGCTTCTACAATCCCCAAGGACACTCCATTTTGTGGATGCCGCCTCTTGAGATACAAGCGCCAGGTCGATGGCGGTGTCAGGGTCCCCCAGTCTCATTGCCTGCCTAGTTGGTGTCCCATCATTTAGACAGACAACATCCGTATCAAGCGAGGTCTCAGCAAGAGCAGTGCCCGGTATGTTCTCTCCCGACCTGTCCCACTCTGTCCTACTCGCTAATTGAAGTAACCACATAACAGATACCTGGTAAATGAAGAACAAATAAGTTGGTATCAACGAGTGCTGGTCTGATGATCTCGCTTTTGGCAGCAAACAATGTTTCCTAGGGTTTTTGTGTTTTGTGTTGGTTACATGTGTCTTTCTTTATCTTGCTGCACAAGAACCTGCACACTTGTCTTTCCGTTCTTATCTATCCTCTACTTTTGTTGTCTTGGGAAAGGCGCTTAGCCAACCGAACACGAGTTCTCTCTCTCTCTCTCTCTCTCTCTCTCTCTCTCTCTCTCTCTATATATATATATATATATATATATATATATATATATATATATATATATATATATATATATATATATATATCCCTCCCTCTTTCTCTCACTTGTCTTTATCACTTTATGTCTTTCAACACATCTTTCTCGTATCTCTGTCTCTCACACTATCTTCGTTATCTATCTCCCCCCTCTCTCTTTTCAACCTGCTTCACATATACCAGGTTTTCCTGCACTTTATGTGCGTAGCATTTCGTCGTTTATATGTTAATTCATCAGGCCAGTAAGTCGGAAACCTGGTGTTTGAATTGCCTAATCATGTCTCTCTGAGGCGACGCATATTACTGTCAGCTTGGACCGGAATTATAAAGACATCAATAGCAGGAAATAGTAGGGCGGTAATGTCAACAAAGATGGAAGCCTGTAGTAAACAGTAAGTGTACAGAAACGCAAGTTAACAATTCTGTAACTCGCATGGGGACACATTGAGGATACCAATCTGGAAAATTATTCTTGATATTTAAACAGCTTCATACTTCAGTTATACCCAGCTCCGTATAAACTACTCTACGGACTCAAGTCCGTATAAACTACTCTGTCTATACGGACTCAAGTCCGTATAAACTACTCTGTCTATACGGACTCAAGTCCGTATAAACTACTCTGTCTATTCGGACTCGAGTCCGTATAAACTCTCCCATTATTATTGTCATCCACACAATTCATCATACAATCATTACTGTCATCCACACAATTCACCATACAATCATTATTGTTGTCCACACAAATCATCATACAATCATTGATGTCCACACAATTCATCACAGGATCATTATTGTCATCCACACATTTCATCATACAATCATTATTGTTGTCCACACAAATCATCATACAATAATTGTTGTCCACACAATTCATTACAGGATCATTATTGTCGCCCACAAAATTCATCATACAATCATTGTCATCCACACAAATCATCATACAATCATTATTGTTGTCCACACAAATCATCATTCAATCATTATTGTTGTCCACACAATTCATCACAAGATCATTATTGTTGTCCACACAATTCATCATACAATCCTTGTTGTCCACACAAATCATCATTCCATCATTGTTGTCCACACAATTCATCATAGGATCATTACTGTTGTCCACAAAATTCATCACACAATCATTGTTGTCCACACAATTCATCACTCAATTATTATTGTTGTCCACATAATTCACCACAGGATCATTATTGTTGTCCACACAATTCATCCCACAATCATTATTGTTGTCCACACAATTCATCACCCAATTATTATTGTTGTCCACACAATTCATCACAGGATCATTATTGTTGTCCACACAATTCATCACACAATCATTATTATTGCCATCCATCCTCACCCACTTTACACAGTAATACACGTCAGTCTATTTACATTTGTTTATGTTAATTGAATGTATTTTGAAAAAGAAAAAAAAAACAATGTATCATTTCTGGATGTAGTCACCACTGAGTTCAATGTAAGTCCTCCAGTGTTTATAAAGTGCTTGGATTCCTGCAGAAAGAAATTTCCTGGAGTCACTACTCAGTGTGTTTGACCCGGTCATGAACAGTCTGTCACAGAAGTCAGGCCGTTTTGAAACTTCCAACTCCACTCATACACTTGCTGGACTGACAGGCATGTATCACCATACTGGACCTTCATTCACTGATGAATTTCTATAAGTTTCTTCCCTTCACTGAGCACAAAACGAATAACAGAACACTGCTTCTCATTGGTGCCTGTTATAACTGGGGCGCCATATTTAAACTGTCCTTATGATGTCACTGTATTCATCTGCTCTGTGATGTCACATGCTGAACATTCTAGACATCCTTAACAATAATATTGACAGGTTACAAGACAATGGCATGGTATTGTAATTCCTATCACACTTTTAAGGTTTTCATTTGAATCCCCCTTGTGTATATTTATGTTTGTCACATGCATACATCTCATCATCATGTGCCATGCTGGTAAGCGTGGGCGGCCATGTTTTGCCATCTCACTCGATCACCAGAGTCATGGATTAGCTCTATGTTCTTGTCTCTACCATACAACGTGGCAAAGCCATCCAGGTATTTACTTCTCTGCCCTCCCCTTGTTCTCTTCCCCTCAATCTTGTCAGTTGTCACCAAGTTCTCCAATTTATTTCTTCTCATAATGTGACCAAAAAATTGTGACTGTCTACGTCTAATTTCTCTAATCAGATTACAGTTTTCATTTCTTTCTTGTAGGACTTGGTCATTGGTTTTTCTGTCTGTTCATGGTATTCTTTGCATTTTCCTCAGAAACCACATTCCCACAGCCACCAGATGTTTTTCAGCTTGTCTGCTCATTGTCCACGCTTCACATCCATACAAAAGCACAGGTTCTATGTAGCACCTCAACACTTTTTCTCGTTGCAAATGACATCTTTTTATTGGTCAGTATGTTTTTCATCATGCAAAAGGCTGTCTTTGCCGGGGTGATTCTTGTTCTAATCTCTTGAAGGCATCTCCCATCAGATGTTAGGACTGTTTTAACCCCGGGAAGGTTAACCTGGTCAATAAATGCCCGCAGAAGTCAGATGTGTTGGCCTAACGACGTAAGAACGCAGCTCTGCTGTAAACAGGCACAACGCAATCACGTCCGAAAAAAACTCTAGATGAACGAAGAAGAAGAAGAAGACTGTTCTAATCTTTTCAAGGCACCTCCCATCGTTATGATTGGTCTAATCTCTTCAAGGCACCTCCCATCAGATGTTATGATTGGTCTAATCTCTTCAAGGCACCTCCCATCAGATGTTATGATTGGTCTAATCTCTTCAAGGCACCTCCCATCAGATGTTATGATTGGTCTAATCTCTTCAAGGCACCTCCCATCAGATGTTATGATTGGTCTAATCTCTTCAAGGCACCTCCCATCAGATGTTATGATTGTTCTAATCTCTTCAAGGCACCTCCCATCAGATGTTATGATTGGTCTAATCTCTTCAAGGCACCTCCCATCAGATGTTATGATTGGTCTAATCTCTTCAAGGCACCTCCCATCAGATGTTATGATTGGTCTAATCTCTTCAAGGCACCTCCCATCAGATGTTATGATTGGTCTAATCTCTTCAAGGCACCTCCCATCAGATGTTATGATTGGTCTAATCTCTTCAAGGCACCTCCCATCAGATGTTATGATTGGTCTAATCTCTTCAAGGCACCTCCCATCAGATGTTATGATTGGTCTAATCTCTTCAAGGCACCTCCCATCAGATGTTATGATTGGTCTAATCTCTTCAAGGCACCTCCCATCAGATGTTATGATTGGTCTAATCTCTTCAAGGCACCTCCCATCAGATGTTATGATTGGTCTAATCTCTTCAAGGCACCTCCCATCAGATGTTATGATTGGTCTAATCTCTTCAAGGCACCTCCCATCAGATGTTATGATTGGTCTAATCTCTTCAAGGCACCTCCCATCAGATGTTATGACTGCATACACATACACTTCTGTATATTGGTAAAATTGTCACATGAATAAATCAACACTTCTTCTTCTGCTTTCATCCAGAGTTTTTTTCACTGGATGTGATTGCGTTGCGCCTGTTTACAGCAGAGCTGCGCTCTTGAGCCGTTAGGCTGACACATCCGACTTCTGCGGCCATTTGTTGACCGGGTTAACCTTCCCGGGGAATCAACACTTCTATATATTGAATGTTTGTCACGTTCATACATCTATACTTAGTAAAGATTACAATGATGCATATGTTGCCAATATGTATTATTTTCTATTAAAATGTCCACAAACATACACTTCTGATTAGTCATTGTAATAAATGTAGTAAATAATGAACTATGTTCATTCTGTCAGTGCGTCAACCTATCAAGTTGAGAGAAAATCAGAAATGAAGTCAGCACTAAAGTGGAGCACTTTATAGCAGCGCTACATTTCATTAAAAGACAATAAGCTAAATGATTCGGTCATATATCTAGGCTACCAGCTAACAGTATACCACAACAAGCAATGATGTTCAGGCCATGTCGAACCATAAGAAGAGGCCGATCATGTAAATGATGGACAGGGGGAATAACAGAGTTCATGAGAATCTTGATATATGAAGCCCATAAGCGGGCACTCTCCCGCTGTTTATGCTTCACCTCAACACCCCAAGGTACAAGAGGAACAAGGTGTTATTATGAGTGTGTCCTGGAATGTCATATATGTCTTTTGTGATAACAAGTAACAATCTAGCTCTTGTAGCGTGCCTTCTGGCAGACTGCCTCTATTCTCAGTGCCTTAACTGCTAGGCCGGTTCTGTGGTGAAGGGGTTACAAACACAATTTGTAATCCCTCATACTGCACTCATGGTCATAATTCCTCATACAATTCGTAATCCCTCATACTGCACTCATGGTCGTAATCCCTCATACAATTCGTAATCCCTCATACAATTCGTAATCCCTCATACAATTCGTAATCCCTCATACTGTACTCAAAACACAGCAGACCAGCTTGCGTTGGTTTCCATACAATAGTATGAGTGCCGGTTGTTCAGAAAGCAATGGCAAACTACTTAACGTAAACTTGCCAAGAAATCACAAACAGCCAAAAAAACGCTGGGGTTGACTGCCATGTTCTGTAAAGGTTATGCAACTAACTTAACTGCTAGAACTCCAGACTGTGGTCGTACTTGATTGTGTAATCTGCAAGATGGAAGTGGATTGATGAGTGTTAGAGCATATCATCATCATCAATCAGGTGCCATCTCCACAATGAAGGTTGGCTGCAATGGATCTCCAACACTGTCTGTCTCTTGCCTTGGCTATACATTCTGTCAGGCTGATGTTCGTCCATCTCTTGATGTTATCTTTCCACTTGTATCGTTGTCTACCTCTTGCTCGCTTGCCCTCAACCTTGCCTTCCAGTATGGTTTTCATAAGAGTGTTATGTCTTTTAACATGGCCGAAATATTTCACTTGCCTCCTCTTTATTTCTTTCATCAACTCTCTTCATTCCCAGTTTTTCTAGAACCTCTGCATTTGATTGTTTTTGTTTCCAATAAATACGACGTATGTCTGTATATCCACATCTCCAGGGCCTCTGCGACTTTCTAGTTGCTTGTTCAATGTCCAGGCTTCCGCGCCATACATTAGCGTTGAATATACGTAGCATTTGACAATTCTAATTTTTAATGCGCATATACCTTATGCCAAATGGTTTCTGTAAACTCAATCTCTGGAGCTTCACCTGCTCCAAGATCTTGTTCCTGTAGTTAAGATCCCTTGCAGGGGCAAATGTCCATAGTGTATGATGTGAAATTAGGGCAGACGTCTTGAGCAATAAACCATATAAACAACGGGAGGTGGTCTTACTATCTGCCGCACTGTTCACCTGGCAGTTAGCTAGCATCCAGAGTGACCTACATACAGGAAGTGCCTTTTGTACATGTCACTGTAGCCTTAACTTTACCTCATGTCCGTGAGCTAGGCTCACCATCTCACCTGGAATTGTTGAACATTTGTTATCTATTTTTTCTCTTTCCAGGAGACCCTGAAAGCGAGACTGAGACCCAGATTTGAAAGACTTTCACCACATCCCTGTCATGATCAGCAAGACAACATAGAAACAAATGTCTTATATTGATAAGGAAAGGTTATCTTCATCAGATGGTGCAGTAGTACTCTCTACTATGAGTACAGAGGACATTGATGAAACAACAGCAAAAGAGAAAACCAGCAAGAGTTACACCGCAACTGTACCTGAGATTCAAACAGATACTGGACAACAATGTGAGAATTCTGACCCATGTTCCTCAGTTGAACATCAGCAAATTGATACCACAAAAACTTGTCCTGGACAAAGTGTTATTATTATCCAGAATTCTAGTGATGTTAACATGGAGGAGTTTGAGCCTTCGTTGCTGAAATGTGTGAAGCAAGTTTTGGCAGAGGCTGAGGGTCAAAATTCTCTGATGATCATCAACCGAAGTCAGGATGATGGAGAGTCAGGGGAAGAGCAGGCAACTTATATTATAGATCTCATTTCTCTTGGGAAGCACGCAGACAGCTCCAAGGATGATCCCGAAGCATCTGTTGCTCATGAAGAACTAATAACCTCAGACTCATCAGAAGTTGTGAGACCACAAAATACCTCATCGTCATTTGTTGAAAACCCTGGGGATGAAGATCTGCCTGGCTCAAAGCCCGCTACAGATGTTGAACCAGATTCACCAAATCTTCTAGATTTCCAGGAGCAAGTAGAGATTTCATTTGTTTCTTATCCTTCAGAGATGGACCTGAACAGCCCAACAAGTGAGTCCGATGTCAGTATTGACATTGTGTCTTCTCAGAATGTAGCATTACCTGTTAGCCAACGGTCACATCCATCGTATACAAGTGGGCTAACTCAAGCTCCAGGAAAAGCATCTGGTGTCAAGAATCTCATGGGAGCAAATCAGTTCTCAAACTCAGCATCAGCTGCATCCCACAGACATCTAGCAACATCCACAGCTGCTTCATGCTCTGGCAGCACATCATTATCCATGCCAGCAACATCCTTTACAACAGAGACCTCTATCGCTAGAAAATCTCCACAGCAAGAATCTCATGTTTCTACAGATGATCGTCTTCAGGTAACATCAAATATGACAGGAAAAAAACTTACCAGCAAACAGTTGATCATCAAACAGGAGGCTCAGCATGCAGAAGTCCCGTCCGAAGGTGTGGACCTTTCAGATAAACATAGTCCTGAATCGGTTATCACAATGTATTTTACTTCGACCGGAGAGTTCAAAGAAACGTTTGAAAGACACAACCTAAACGCCACTGCTGGTATAGAGCTTGGGGGTGATTCTTCAAATAGCAAGGATACAAAGGCACTTGCCTCTGCTTCTAATGATTCATCTCAGAAAATCCAAAGTCACAGACCTGGAGCAGTTATACCAGAGTCGGGTGATTGGTCAGAAAAATGTGCAGACAACTATGCTTCAGTTTTGCCGTCTGTGATGTCCGGACGGGTGCTGTATAGATGTTCCGAGTGCGGATACTGCAGCCACAATAAACATTACTACAAGCAGCATGTGGATCTGGTACACAACGAGGACCGGCCGTACAAATGCCCTCACTGTGATTATGCAGGCAAGCGCCGTCACGCACTTTTGGAACATCTAGTCGTGCATTCAAATCAAAGACCTTTCACATGTGACCACTGCAATGCCAGTTTCAGAAAGAAGGTAACTATTTTAGATGACTTGCCTTGGTTTAATTCATCTTTTCTTCTGTCCACTTTCCCTCATAAGAATATGATGAGAATTATGGAAGATCGCTAGTATGTGCCTCATCCACCATTATTTTTATTTCCTCAGACCATTTTTGCATGGACAATCTTTTGTTTTCTTTCTAATTGTATCTGAACTAGTGTTTTTTAATTCTATGTTAGTTGTAGTTTTCTAATTGCCTCAGTCATGTGATTTTTCAATTGTGTATAAGTTGTAGTTTTATAACTGTTTCTGAGTTCTTCTTCTTCTTCTTTTTTCTCCTCCTCCTCCCCCTTCTCCTTTTGTTTGCTTGAAAGTTGTCTGTATCTGCAATTTTGTCACTTGTATGAACTTCACTGCCAGTCTCCCTGGCGAAGGAGTTAAGGACGCTGTTCGTAATCCCATATACCCACATACGAAACACAGCTGCGTGAGATTCGGCAGTCGATCGCGTCGCTATGGTTTCTTACGAAAAGGTATGTGAGACAGTCGTTCAGAAAGCACTGGAAAACTACTGAACATAAAACTTGCCAAGACATCAACAGCAGCTGAAAAATGATGGTGTTGACTGCAATGTCCTGTAAATAGGATATGCAAACAAGAAATGAACTTCACTATCTATTTTAGAACACTGAGTGAACTAAAATAAATAGTGAAGTTCATACAAGTGACAAAATTGCAGATACAGACAACTTTCAAGCAAACGAAAGGAGAAGGGAAAGGAGGAGGAGAAAAAGAAGAAATGAAGAAGAAGAAAAACTCAGAAACAGTTATATAACTACAACTAATATCTCATTATCATGAGATGATGATGAGATGAGGCAATTAGAAAACTACAAGTAACATATAATTTAAAAAACCCTAGCTCAGATACAATTAGAAAGAAAACAAAAGATTGTCCATGCAAAAATGGTCTAATTGAGGAAATAAAAATGATGGTGGATGAGGCACATACTTCATAGAGTTCATTCATCTTCCAGTGTTGTTTCTCTAGGCCAGAAGGTTTGCCTCAGTATGTTGTATTTTGGACAGTCTTGGAGTATGTGATGTGCTGTCTGTAGCAACATTCCACATGTACACATGGCGATTTGCCAATCTTGAATTTTTTACACAGGTGGTAGTGTAATCGTTTATATCCTGATCTGAGATGCAGAATAATTATTTATTTTGGTCTGTCCATAAAATGGTAATCGACCTGTGCTGGTGTTGATGGTTGTCAAATTGATTTGATGAGTCTATTCTTTTGTATCTGAGTTATAGTCTTCCAGTTGTATCAGAACTGTGGGGTTATTCTTATCTGGAATACGATCAGCGTTGCCAGTTGTGGGTTGTGCTCAATCTTCACACCTCAAATCCTGAAAAACCAAATAAATAAATTTGCTCATTGCTCGCTGGACTTTAGGCGCCTAGTGTGCATTGCCAGATCAAGAAGACCTGATCATTTAGGGTCACATCGATTGACGGATGTCACTCACGGCTATCTGGCAAACTTTGAGCTATAGCCTACAATTGGTGATGTTGTGATATTCTAGTATGATAATTTGGTCACTCAAACAAGAACGAAACTCGAGTTTAGTGCTTCCAATCTGACGTGGACAAGGCCCTAGATTTGTTGTGGAATACGATCAGCGTTGCCAATAATGGGTTGTGCTCAATTTTCAAACCTCAAATCCCAAAACAACAACTAAAAAAAATCAATTATTCCTATCTGGAAACTGTTGTTATTGCATATAGTACCTGGCATTGTATTACAGGGAAGTCTTTAGCTTGAGGAACTATGGCCGCCTGGCTAGTGCTTTCACACAAATTGTGCAGGTTAGGGTTTTCTTTTTGTCCCTAACAGAAAAAAATGCATCGCTTTATCAAGGATTTGAACCCGTCTCGTGCTTGCTCAGTTTGTCTTTATTGTCCCGTGCTTGCTCAGTTTGTCTTTAATGTCCCATGCTGTTTCAATTTGTCTTTAATGTTCCATGCTTGCTCAGTTTGTCTTTATTAGTCCCGTACCTGCTCAGTTGTCGTTAATGCCCAGTGCTTGCTCAGTTTGTCTTTATTGTCCTACGCTATTTCAGTTTGTCTTTAATGTCCCATGCTATTTCAATTTGTCTTTCCCATGCTTGCTCAGTTTGTCTTTAATGTCCCATGCTATTTCAATTTGTCTTTCCCATGCCTGCTCAGTTTGTTTTTAATGTCCCATATACAGAATTGTGTTGGCCCCGTCCTCATCTGCCAGCAACCATGCCTTCCATGACTGTTCTGTCTCAACCACGGACGTTTGATGTGGCCAAAATATTTTGTTTCTGGGATGTGATGTTTGTTTGTGAGCCAGTTTTCCTCCATATTTAGATCTTAGTTAGTTAGTTAGTCGTGGTTCCAACTTCACGGCAACGGGTTGTCCCCATATTGCTCCGTTCCTGTGCCAGTGAATATCACACAAAATGCTCCTCACTGCCAAAAGTGAACAATGGAACAGACAGGAGTATCGGCAAGCCAACAGTCCGCACAGGTACATTGTGCATAATGCCGCCGCCAGAATACCAACACAAAAGTCCTCCATGAAAAATACAGTTCATCGTTGATGGAAATGGCAGTCACCAGAAAGACTTCATTGACCCGGGTTTTATCCTATATGGCTCGGTCTCTTTCCACAGGACGACCCGCCGAAAACGCTGCACAAAGCACGAACTCCGTAGCTCCAGTGGCGACTCCCAGGAGTCTCCTGAAAAATGCACTCTTCAGCCGAAAAGGCAAACCAGTCAATCCAGCAACAGCCAGCCGCCATCGTTCTGAACATGCAGTTCCCGTTACACACAACCGCGGACAGATGTAAAAGCATTCCAAGCGAAACTCACAGCTCACAGTGTCGCGCCATGCACTCACTCAGTAGCAGGGCGACGGAACCACAGTATTCTATGAATTTTTCTGTAGACAATATAACATAATACAAAGTAATGCAGCTTTTCAGAACACAATTGCAGAAAACATTGAGGCAACTATCCTTCATCAGCAAACAAATACATACACAAAACACAACATAGAAACAATGGGAAGACACGACAGTAACTACATAAAGGCATAAGAATAGGATGTGAAGAATGAAAACATGAGAACACTGAAAAGAAAATTTTAACATTTTTTAAATGTGCTATTATCTCAGAATCAGGCTAAGAGTATCACAAGCGTACCCTAGAGAACAGTTTTCAACAAGCATCTCATTCTTATGCCTCAAGAGGAGTATTTTCCCACATACGGCTAATTTCTCTATCGCTCCTCTTCTGTGTATATGCTTTGTAAATATAATCTGTTCCTTACGGTTTTGTTGAGTGGTCATGTAACATCTGCAGCCCTCAGTAACTGAGCATTTATTTTCTTCTATGTCCATGATATTCTTACCATTCTTCTCTGTCCATGATATTCTCAACATTCTTCTCTGTCCATGATATTCTCAATATTCTTCTGTGTCCATGATATTCTCAACATTCTTCTCTGCTCATGGTATTCTCAACATTCTTTTGTGCCCATGATATTCTCAACATTCTTCTCTGTCCACAATATTCTCAACATTCTTCTCTGTCCATGATATTCTCAACATTCTTCTCTGTCCACAATATTCTCAACATTCTTCTCTGTCCATGATATTCTCAACATTCTTCTCTGTCCATGATATTCTCAACATTCTTCTCTGTCCATGATATTCTCAACATTCTTCTCTGTCCATGATATTCTCAACATTCTTCTCTGTCCACAATATTCTCAACATTCTTCTCTGTCCATGATATTCTCAACATTCTTCTCTGTCCACGATATTCTCAACATTCTTTTGTGTCCGTGATATTCTCCACATTCTTCTCTGTCCACAATATTCTCAACATTCTGCTCTGTCCATGATATTAACAACATTCTGCTTTGTCCATGATATTCTCAACATTCTTCTCTGTCCATGATATTCTCAACATTCTTCTCTGTCCATGATATTCTCAACATTCTTCTCTGTCCATGATATTCTTAACATTCTGCTCTGTCCATGATATTAACAACATTCTTCTTTGTCCATGATATTCTCAACATTCTTCTCTGTCCACAATATTCTAAACTTCCTTCTCTGTCTATGATTTTCTCAACATTTTTTGCCTTCCACAATATTCTTAACATCCTTCTCTGTCCACGATATTCTCAATATTCTTCACCCAAATCCACATCTCCATTGCCTTGAGTTTCTTCACCATTTCTTTACTCATTGTATTTCAACACAAAATACTCTGATCATAGCAGAAACATTGTTACATATTCGATGTTTGTTTATTTTTACCAGGGACATTTGACAAACCACATCAAACTGCACACAAGCCAGCGACTGGTCCATTGTGGAGTCTGCAACATCCAGCTGCCGGATTCTGAGGCATTTGAGGCCCACCTGCACAAGATTCACAACACAGACAAGCTGTACAAATGCAGACTTTGTGAGTACACTGTCGTGGACAGGGAGATAATGCTGAAACATTTGCACGAACATAACGAAGCAGTTATGTACTCCTGTCCCAAATGTCCTAGTTTGTTTAACGATGAGGAGAATTTGCTTCGTCACATGAAAGGTAACCATCACTTTTCCTTTCTGCGAAAGTCCACTCAAAAATTAGGAGAGACAAGTGCCATAGCTGGTACTCTGCCGCAGCCGGCAAGCATCATCTGCTCTGAGTGCGGCTATGTGTGTAAGGACACTGACACGATGCAGCAACATATGTGGACCCACATAAAAAAGGGCACTAAACAGAACCTTCAGGTAAATGACAAGATCAAAATTAACCCAGTCAGCAAAGAAGATGCTCTTGGCACTCTCGGTGTTCTCAAGATGAATGTGGATTTAGGACAAAAGACTTTGCCTAAGGATGTGGTTTATCAGTGCAGCAGCTGTAACTTCACCTCCAGCGATAATTCTGTGTTTATTAAACACATGCTTGCTCATAAAGCCCAGGAGAAGAAGCTGCAACCTGATGTGTCTGGCCAGGTAAAATTTCCTGGTGAAGATAACCCAGCCGCAGAAGCACTGCCAAATTCGTCTGCTCAGTTCACCTCCAAACCCGTGACCTACTATTCTGGCAGATCAGATTCACAGGCCAAGCTGGACTCTGGAGTACCTTTTATTTATGACAAAGCCTCTGCGAGATTTCGATGTATCATCTGCGGTTATCACTGTGAATTTCAGCGTACAATCAAAGCTCATATTTGGAAGCATTCGGGTCATCAGAGCATAGAATATCCAACCTTTGATCACCCCAGCTCCACAAGAACTAATTCGGGGCCGTCCGTGAATCATGTTCAAGCACCAAAAGAGTTATCAAGACACCCTGAAAGTGTGAATCACACATCAAGACATTCTGAAGGTGTGAACCACACATTAAGACATCCTGAAGGTATGAACCACACACACACCACTGCAGGAAGTGCTTCAGACATGTCGCTATCACAGAATCTCCCAGTGCTGATGACCAGGTCTGGAGACACTGTTCAACTAGTGCCTGTTAATCCTTTGAAAGCCAACTACAAACCAGGGGACATCATTCAGATTAAGAATAATACAGTTATTATTCCTTCCGAATGCGGAAAAAATTCAGCAGCTAGTCGATTTTTAAAGTCAATTGCATTCTCAGATGAATGTTCTGACAGACTACGGGTCAAAGACAGAGCAGCACTGCAACAGTCTTCCAAAGGTCATGCTAATATCTTTGCCAGTGAGGAACAAATTGTGTCCAGTGCTGTAAGTAAATCAGCTATACATGAAAACCAGGGAATGAAACATCAGGCAAACCTAATCAACATGGCTTTGAAGATAGACATCAATGACCAGGATGACACCAGGAGCAGTTGTGATGTAGATGAGAACTATTCTGAGCCTGGGGTGGTTGTGGAAGTGATGGACACACTTCCTTCAGGTGTCGGCCTCACAGGGATGAAGAGCCAGCAGGGAAGTCCTCGGATACCTGATCTTGATGGAAGTTGTGGAGAAAGAACTTTGAGAGCTCTGAGTGAAAGAATACCTTCAGTTGAATCTGACACAGGATTGCCAGAAGCTGAGAAGGTAATATTGGAAACTGGTGATGGCAGAGTGCCACAGCTTCAAGCTGCAGATTCATCCAGAAGTCAGCACAGCATCCCTGTCAAAATGAGGTGTCCTACTTGTGACTGCCTGCTCTCAGAAGATTTCAAAATCCATCTCTTAAATTGTCAGAACAAGTCTGCCAATGAAGAAGTAAAGGCTTGTGAAGTTGAAGCAACCTCTAAACGAGAACACAATAAGCAGCTAGACCCAGATGACGAGGACGACGTTGACAATCCACATACTGAAGATACTGATTCAATAGAGTCATCTGATGAGATGGCAAATTCTGGCACATCTTTAGGTCAACCAAAATCTGGAATCTGCTCGTCCTTACTGGCAGTTATTGAACAACTTAGGGAGAGGTCTAGATCAGAGAGCGAGGAGGACAAACATGTCCCACCCATAAACAAGAAAGGAGGTAAAAAGAAAACACGACAAAACGATGAAGTTGACCTGATGTCCATTGAGGACCTGCAGAACATTGAAAAGATCTCCGAGAATGGAGGAGACAAGTTCAGATGCTGCCTCTGTCATTACAGCAGCCACAGAATCTGCAATATCAAACTGCACATGAAAACACACCGGCAGAAGAAGCCATCCGAATGTTCTCTGTGTGATTTCTCATCGTCTTCACCTGAAGCCCTTCAGGAACACATGCTGAAACATTGTAAAGTGAGAACCTACCCTTGCAAGTTCTGCCCCCAAAGCTTTAACCACAAGAGCACCCTCAGAGCTCATCTCCGTGCGCACAAGGACCAGGAGCCGTTTTTGTGTGCATACTGTGTATTTGAAACTACAAATCCTTTGGAATATCGAGAACACATGCAAGTCCACTCAGGCTGCTCCTCGAGACTTAGATGTCCAGGTTGTGACCTTATCCTCAGCAATAAAGAAGAGCTGACTGCTCATCTGTTGCTGTGTAAAGGTGGGACAAAGAAGAGTCGACTTATTGACAAATTGGAGGCATCGGAAGTGAACTCTGAACAAGACTTTGAACGGATTGAAAATAAATCCCCATTGGATGAGGCTTCTATCCATCATGCCTGTGTTGTGCCAGGATGTTCATTTTTCAGTAACAACCTGAAGGAACTACAAGAGCACTTGTCCATCCATTGCAATCCATCATCTCTTGTCTGCAATCTTTGTGATTTCAAGGCTCTACACAGCCGTAGTCTGAAGTCACACATGAAGCGGCACGCCAATGATCAGAGGTATGTCCAGCAGCCCTTGGAGCAGTACAAGTGTAACTTGTGTGGGTATGTCTGCCACCACTTGCCGTCCTTAAAGTCGCACATGTGGCGTCACGCCAGCGATCAGAGCTACAGTTACGAGTTCACCAATGATGTCATCAATGCTGCCATTGACCATGACACAAGAGTAGATGCAGACGGAGATGCAGACGATCCTGAATTGTTGGACAGGGTCATTAATTCTGAAAGAAAAATCTTAGAAGGAGAGTTATCAAAATACGGTCGAGGCGACGGCCAGCGACCAATCTGCTGGGTAACTTTCAGATGTTGCAGCTGTGGTTTTGAAACAATTAACAAAGCCAAACTTAATATCCATATGCGTAGTCACTCAGATATAATTCAAAAGGCTTTGGACATCCCTAGAAAATCTGGGAATGTGCAAAACAAATCTGTTTTAAGCCCACTGCCAACAGTAAAGTTCACAAGCAAGAGGTCAAACATCTCAGCAAATATACCCGTTGTTCCGCAGAAACTGACTAAAAAGGAATAACTTTTCAATCTGGCAACCTTGACAATCCATTATTTGTTGACATCAACAATCAGCTTTAAAAAATGGCATTGTAAATTGTTAACATAATTCATGTTATTTCTCTTTGGGCGCGTCTGTTTGTGCTCAGTCTTGTTTGGCAAGTATGAATGGGGAAAGGTGGACCCTGGGCAGATAATACCATTGAGATGTAAAGTGTTAGACCTTTACGTTTTCTAGGCCTTGGCATGGGTTCAGGTAGTTAGTTCCCTTCCTCACTGCCTTCGCTCCCCTGACAATTCTCAGAACATTATGAAAAATTATCCAGTTCTATAATGAGGCTAGGTCAAGGACAGCTGTATCATAACGAGGCTGTCCTTGACTATTATCTGACACTACTGCTGTCCCAACTGACTTCCTGACAACATAGTAGTTTCAGATGTTGTCTGTTCTTGTTACTTGTAGAATTCATTATAATCATTTCATTGCTGTTGTTTCAGTTGTTCTGTTCTCATTTGTTGATAAAATAATGTTGGTCTGTGCCATAACCAAAGATGGGAGTCGTTGTAGCCCAGCAAGGTGTCCTGGACAATGAAAGAACTATCCCCACCATTACGGGGATGCAGACATATAACCACAGGTCAGGCAGGCTAGCACACTAACCCCTACACCACCACTGTGCTTACACATATACATATATGTCTGTGTGGATACCTCCCTCCTCAAGTAGAACCTGTAATAGATGTTTATAATAGCTCATCTAAAGATACTTTTTTATTTCTCTGATGTTTTCAAAGTCTTTATACCATCACCAGATCCATATTTACTGTATTTTGAGTTCACAGTTTCTGTCATTCACCTCTGACTCATCAGGCGTAACTTACTATTTGATATGTCCCTTGTATGTTGTTTGTTTTCCTCGCTTGCTCCCTTTTGAACTCAAGCATAGCCCCCACACATGCTACCACTCCTAGTAGTTGCCATTACTTCTAGTGCACTGGACTGATGTTTGCGTGGGGATTACCTTTTCCTATTACCATTGTCCCCTCTCCATCAGGCAAACACACTCCTTCTGAGGTACTTGTTATTTACGTCTCCAAGTCAAGGACAAGAAGTCAACATTTTAGTCCAGCTGACTTGAGTAGGGGATGTACCTGCTAGTTTGACATCAGCACACCAGCCTCGTGTGTTGTTGTACATCTCTTGAATTGTTTCCTGGACAATAGTTTGATGTGCAGCGGGCATAGTCTGACAAGTAACTCTTGTATTGCTGTGTATTGCTTATGTCCCTTGTGTGTTGTTGTGTGTCTCTTCCATTGTAAAGTGTTGCTGTATGTTGTTGTATATGCTCATATGCCTCATATATGTTGTTGTATGTCTCTTTTATATTGTCTTTTTGTGTGTTGCCTCATGCTTCTTGAATGTTGTTGTATATGCTGCTGCATGTTTCTTGAATGTTATTATATATGTTGTTGGATGCCTCATATATGTTGTTGTATGTCTCTTTTATATTGTTATATGTTGCTGCATGCTTCTTGAATGTTGTATGTGTTGCTGCTTGCCTAATGTGTGTTGTTGTCTCTTTGATATTGTTGTAAGTTGCATGTTGTTGTATGTCACTTAAACGTTACTGTGTATCCCTTGAGTGTTGCTGCATCACTCTTGTATACTGTATAAACAAGTGAAATTTAGAATACTCCTCTTATTCATGTCCGGTGCTGTCTGAGGTATATGGTGCTCACCCTATATTTTTAAACCACTCGACCCTCATTTCATTGGGTGACATGGTTAGCATTACTCTGGCCACCTTTACTTCCCAGCAGATTTTCTGGTACCCACTTTCAGACAGGTTTGACCTGGGAGAGGGTAAATGGGCGCCTTGAGGGTTCCAACACCGGGCTAGGATACAAACGTGCTCGCCATTGCACTGCTGCTCTCCCCACTGCACTGCTGCACTCCCCACTGCACTGCTGCACTCCCCATTGTTGTGGTACGCTCATATATTTCTACACCAGGCATTCAGTATGAGAGTTTGACTTTTGTAGTTCTGTGACCTTGTTAATGGGTGAAAAAGCCGTACATCCGGTACCAAAATTTGATCTGACTTGAGGAAGACAACTGGTCACCACATCTGTTAATGCCATGACCTAGAATCTGAAAATAAATATTTTTATTGTTTCACACTTTGGCAGGAACTTTTGCTGCATGTATGATTTAGTCTTTGCTGTCTTTAAAACTGTATGTACATTTATGTATAATCTTGTATACTGTCGCTCTGTCCTGACGTGGTGCTCAACAACGAGGTTTGAACAAACAACAGGATTTGCTATGGTATGCTTGATTATTATTATTATTCTGATGTAGCTTTTATGTATGTAAATGCCTTGAAGTGTTGCGATCATTATGTGTTTGCTACCGAAAAATGTACCACATATTCATAAATTTATATGATTTACTAATTTGTTTAATGAGGAACTTAGAAGTTTTGGAGAAGTCAAGCAAGCTGATTGGCTCTTGGGCTGTTTTTTTTTTTTTTTGGCTTCCAATCATAATTGCTATTGATGTCTGTCTTCTACCATGTTTCTTTACATGTTACCCAAGGAGCACATCGCGTATGATTGGTCATTCTTGATTTGTGCTGAGGGGTCCCCATATGTGATTGGTTGTTTTTCATGTGTACAGATAACCTGCTATGTCTGATTATCCTTGTGTATAGAGAAGACGCTTATCTGATCGGTTGTTCTCCTTGTGTACAGAGAAGACATATTTGTCTAGTATGTAACCTTTGTTATCATCATTATCATGTGCCATGCCAGTAAGGATGGGTGATGATAGTTCATCATCTCACGTAATCCTCAGAATCTCTGATGAAGTTATATGACAACACTGCTGTAGAGTCTGCTGAGACTAATTCACGCTGTGTAGCTTTGCTTTTCCAGCACTTTTATGTCTTGTGGTTTTAAAAAATGTATTTTGTTCATTTGATGGAAGGCTGTCTTAGGCTGCTTTCTGTCCAAGTTACACAGTAGCCCATGGGAACAATAGATCTGATTTGAAAGCTTCAAAGACACCTGTGTGTTGCCAGGGCTCATTCAACAAGGCAAGAGTAGTAACCTACCAAACATGTCATAAGAGGAGGAGGATTTTTGTAAGAGGTGCTACCTCATCCCAAGTTGCACAATCCAACCACTCATGAACGAGTCTTGGCATGAGTTGGTTGAGGTTCTCTGCTTCATTGGGAGATGAAAGGCGGGAGATTAAGAAGTTTTAAAGGCACCTGTCATTGAGGCATTGAAGATGGACAGAGAGGTTGGATTGTAGCCAATAAATGGCAACTTGATGCGTGATATATCTTGTCGATTATGGCTGTAGATGTGGGACAGAACTGGTCAGAATTACTGCAGTCGAGGACAGTTCTGATGTCTAGATAACCCAGCTCACAACAGGGACAAACAGCATCCATACACCTTCACTTCTCCCAGGTGAGACTGAGGGATTATGAGCTTGTCCTAAGTGCAGTGATATCTATTCTTCATCATTGTCAGAAGACAGCAACATGGAAAAGTGGGAGTGCTCCCACCTGCTGTCAGAAATGGCCAGGTTATGTCCCCTGTGAGACATATTACCAACTGTAGCCCTGTAGTTTGAGATGGTGTAGTTATGCTACAAGTTGAGTCAGTAAAACACCCATGTACATGGTCATACTTCTGTATTTAGAGAAACTCGGTAATTCGAGATATAAAGAGAACTTGTTAAAAATAAATAAGTCAAAATGTTCTGTACTATAGTGTTAACAATTTATGATACATGAAATTTTTTTTCTTTTACCTGCGTATACTTTGTTCCAATGATTCATTTTCACAAGAGAGTGTGTGTTAAATGGAGTTGTGAGCTAGTCTTTATTTACTATAGAAATCCTATGCAGATTATCATGACATATTGCATCTGCTTAAGTTTCGTGCTTGCAGCGCAGTGTGTTAATAACTTGGAATGCAGTGGAAAACCACTGCGCATAGTTTTACAGTATTAGCTTCATGCAGCACGTAGCTGTTAGCAAACATAAGGTGAACAGTATTATAGAAACTTGGATGTCTTCTTTAATGTTGCTGATTTGATGTCATAAGTCAGTTTCCTATGATGCCTGATCATATAATCATCATACCTTTATAGTCCTTGCAGCACTTAAGTTCGCAACAGTTAGCGGATTCAACCGTGCCGTGACCTGAACTGAAAACGGAAGTGATACACCGCGCCACCCCGGCCTGACTCATTATGTCCCCCAAATGGCTGCTGTAAAGTCCATTCATGTTTACGGCGTCATTCATTCATTCAAATATCATGTGACAATAACAGACACCATCTTAGGTTGTGTAGAAAAGGTTTGTCTAATATTTTGTGCACAGCAATTGGTTGAAATTATCGTGGCTGGGAAGGTTAACCCGGTCAACAAATGCCCGCAGAAGTCGGATGTGTCGGCCTAACGGCGCAAGAACGTAGCTCTGCTGTAAACAGATACAACGCAATCATGTCCACACAAAAAACTCCGGATAAACGCAGAAGAAATTATTGTGACCATTTAAATAAATTGAATTATTTGACAAAAAGAGCTTGTTTACTTAATCTGACCATATTTTTAGATGGATATTCAAATTCTGCACCTATTTTTAAATATATTTGGAGAGTTTCATTGCGGATACCGCTCTATGGAGTCTTTGTGAATGGAAATCCAAGATGGCTGTGGAAACGTTTAACGCTCAAACGTGCAGTTTGTCATCGATGGAGGTGGCAGTCACTAGAAGACCAGCAGCCACATGTTTCTGCATAAGGCAAAAGCCGGTCAATACTGCAACATAGCCAGCTGCCATTGCTCTGAAGTCTAGATATTTCTAGATGTAGTTTATTCCGTTTCTAGATGTTTTCTAGCCAGCTATGCCATTTTTTTTCCGAACAAACCTCAGATAGATGTAAAAACATTTCATTGCACTATACACAATGCCGCCGCCAGAATGCCAACACTAAAGTACTCCAGGAAAATGCAGTTCGTCGTCGATGGAAGCGGCAGTCACTAGAAGACCAGCAGCCACACATTTCTGCATACGGCAAATACCGGTCAATTCTGCGACACAGCTAGCCGCCATTGCTCCGAACATGCAGATCACGCCCCAAACAATCTCGGGCAGATGTAAAAGCATTTCACACCAAATTCACAGCTCACAGTGTCGCGCCACGCACTCAACACAGTAGCAGGGCGGCGGAACCATACACTTCCAGTCCAACATGAGGAAAATGTGAATGCATACGGTAGCCTTAAACACTCCAGAGGCCTTTACTGTTTCAATGCCTATCCTCCATGTTCCCAACAAGGAAATATCAACTTACCAGCATTGTCATAAACTTGATCTTTACTGACCAAGTTCATGTAAAGTGAGTGCATTGGTTGCTGTAATAATATATGCCACTTAAACCACTGAGTAGTACTTGAAATAGGTCTAAACCCGAAAAATGGTGCTATTTTGTTCGACTTGATGGTCGCGGAGAATAATGATTTTACAGATCTGATACAGGGTGAACAAACAAACCTAGTGTCATAGATACTAAATACCTTCACCTGAGTGGTCTAGGACAGATGAAAGCTTATTCATTCATACAATAAGCGCACTCTAAGGCAGGCTGACAATTTGGTCCAGTCCGGACCCTTTAATCATTTAATAGCAAGCGTCGCCAAATCCCACATGGATTTGTTTGCTACGCAAAACCCATTTCGATTCAACACATAACTGTCGAAATGGATAGCATCTCAATACATAGTGAATATATACAATAAAATATTTATATACAAACGTTCACTCTTCTGCACAAACTCGCCATAACATTCAGTTAGCATACAGTTAGCATACACTGGCTCTCAGTCGTACTCGCTGGCATACTATCAATTATACAATTGTTGTATTCTCAATCACTATCACACGTCTGTCTCTGTCGCCAGTCTTACTCCGTCTGCTTGAGTTCAGGTCTCGTCTCCCGTATCATGGGTTCTCATGCCTCCGTGTTTCATGCCTGGCTTGGCCTCGGGTCTGTGCTGAGTTACAGGCTCACCTGTCCTTAACCCTATGTTGTCTGTCAACAACTGTGACCTGCCTCAGTACTTCTCCCTACCTGTGGTCCCTGTAGCCTACTGTCTTTCCTGTTTGCTGTCCTGTCAGTGCTGTCTATAACTTGTTGGGTCTCTGACACCAGCCATAGCAGATTTATTTGAAATCCCCGCTACCTTTTGACAAGCTTCACGTGTCCATCATTCATGTATCATTTAACATGACGAAACATACTGATGAAGTAAGATTTCATATCCATCTGTGACTCATTTGAGGCAATCCGCATTGGACCGGAAGTGGAGTTAAAATGGACACACTTTTTTTTTTCCTGAAATTAGGAAAATCATGTCAATTTTGTATACGGATTTACCGATTCTCATTTGTGAATATCTCCGCTTATAATTGACACACAGGCATCATTGGGGTATCATTACATTTGGTTTTTTCAAGGCCAATCTATCTGTGGTGGTCTCATTAGTAAATACTCAATTTTAAAATCACGATGGAACCTGCATGTACAGACCTACAAGCACTTGGAATCAACGACTGGCAAGAGAAGATCCACCAGAGAGACGAATGGAGACGGATTGTTTTTGTAGCAAAGAACCTCAATGGTTCGGAACGCTGAAGAAGAAGAAGAAGAAGATGGAACCTGCTACGCAGTTGATATCTGCTTATTTTCTGCCACTTTCAAAGATGGGGAGCGCTGGCAAGACTCTAGGTTGTCATCAAATGCCAAGCTACCTGATGTAGGTTTTTATGTCTCGCCGCAGATCTCTGTCCCTGATGTTGTAGGTCAACTCTGCTGATGATATCCTGCCATGACATTGTATCAGCTTTTCCTGCATAATTTCTCTGTCTGCATTTACATTTCTGACCAGTGGCAGATCCAGTTGTCCCAATGTTTTCCAGTGCCTCTCTTCTCATGATATAACCAAAGAGTGCAGTTTGTCTCTTTCTTGTGGTATCAGTCTCTTGGTTTTTAATTTATTTTAATTATGAATGTTATACTTTTCTGTGTAACTATCTGTCTTAACTAGCACTGTACTCATCTCATTCCAACTCTTAATCATCATCACTGTCTTTTTCTTTCGTTCGCTTGAAATTTGTGTATATCTGCAATTCTACTGTTGTTTCTCTAGGCCAGAAGGTTTGCCTAGGTATGTTATATTTTGGGCAGTTTTGAAGTATGTGATCCACACTGTTGATTCACCAATCTTGAATTTTATATACATGTGATTACATAATCTATTGTGTCCTGTTCTGATGCTCAGAATAATGATTTGTTCTGGTCGGTCCATAGTCTTCTTGTGGTATCTTTGGGGATTACACAATTCGCTGGGTTTTTCATGGTGAATTCAGCCATTTATTCCGAATTCTTTGGATTCTACTTTACTGCATGCCGTTAATATAAGTTTCGTGAAAGCATGTGGTGACAAATTCTTTGAGAGTTGATATAGTAGGAATGTATATAGATCATTCTAGCCTATTCAGTCATAGTTTCTTCTTCTTTTTCTGGTCCTGTCAAAATAATAATTTACCATCATGCCTGTTGGCATTGTGTAAGGCAGCAATAAACTCCCACTTTGCTCAGTTGATATCCAGATTTGTATGGTTTTCCAACCTGTCTCTTTGTCTCCTGTTAGTATCTATACTTCTCTACCAAATTATTCTTAAGAGGCATGCTGGTTAATGTCCTTGCTTAGAAAGACTATGGTCCCTGTTCAATCCTTAATAGTGACCAGCTTTATATTTTTGTCAACAAGCACAACTTTGGAGTTCACCCATTTTCATAAAATAGGTATAGAACAATATCAACATTTTATAGAAATTATCTGTGAAGAACAAACAGTAAGGAAGAGAACTGTCACCCTATCAAATTATGTGTACCCTAGTATATGAGATGTAACACTTTGCACCTGTACGACAGTTACTGCCATGGGATCTCCTTAACTATTTCAATGCCAGAGAAGTTTGTAGCATGTGACTAACCAAAATTTAAATACATATCTTAATTGTAAAAGTGCAAACATATACTTTGTGCCATGTTAAAATATCTAGGCATATATTTTTATTATGCTAAGGCCAAGCCTGAAAGTTATGTCAACACACCATATGCACGAACAATAGATCGTGAGAGCTCCGGGGGTGACCTCCGAAGCTCTTCTGGAAGTCATGTCATGAACTCTAGTGCTGATGTTGGAATATTGTCTGAATTTTATTTCATGATAGCTTTTGCAATGATCTTCGACTCACTTCTGAGGACACAACCACTGCATAACCATAGTCTTCCTGTTACAATGGTGCTCATATCTGCTTGTTTGCTCCTTAAGCATTGCTTGTTGCTAGTAACCTGTAGCCAGATAATTCTGAGACATTTCATTATTTTGTAAGAAACAGTTTAACAATAGTTGTGCTGAAGACCTCCATGTTGTCTTTGATGCTTGGGTTTGTTTCTCCTCAGTGTTTGTGCTACATCTCCAAAGAGCATCAGTAGTGCTGGGTTAATGCATATGCCAGCAAAAAACATTGGTGTGGGTTACATCCCTAGCAGTTTGTGTTTTTTTTTTTTTTTTCAATTCATTTGGCTTCTTTGGTTTACCCAGTATGATCAAATTTATTTTTCAGAATTTTCTCAAATTTATGTGGGATGGAGTAGCATTGAAAGTCATCTCATCGTGGCCTAGTGTGTCATCATGGATATTGTTTGCAACAACAGGCCATTCTACCAACATTCAAAACAATTCCTCACCATTTAGACATACATCATTTTCCCAAAATGTTACCTCAGTGTGCAATTCAGTCAGCGCCATTTCCCCAAAATGTTACCTCAGTGTGCAGTTCAGTTAGCGCCATTTCCCCAAAATGTTACCTCAGTGTGCAGTTCAGTCAACGTCATTTCCCCACAATGTCACAAAGTCTTTTAAATAAGTTTCTTCTTCTTTTTCTTTTTCTTCTTCCATCTCCACACCTTCTTCTTCTAGTTCAAACTGAATTATTTGCGGTCATATTTGTCGACAGCGTTCTGTTTCTCATACTGCCAATCATTTCTGAAACAGATATTTCTTCATGCCACAATCTTAAGCTCTTCTCTCTATGACATTCTCTGGTCTCTCTTCCCTTCCCCAACTTTCCTGTTTTCACAACATATTTCAGTTTGATCTTTTCACGATACATCCAGAGAATGTGGCTTACTTCATTACTCTTTGCATCTGTCCAATGTGTTCAGCATTCTTCTTTTGAAGGGAATCTCAGCACCCTGCAAGTAAAATCTCACTGATCTGTTAATTGTCCATGACTCGCATCCATACACCAGAAAATTGGCTATGTATGTCACCTGAGAACTCTCTCTTTTGTACATTCATTTACATAGAAATGTTGATCAAAATGTTTGTTGAATCACTTGAACTATATACATATTGTGTTCGTATATCACAGAAGAATTCAGAGAATACTGTGAATCAAGGAGACAATATACAAACATTCAAGATCTGAATATCAAAGACAACTGGCTCATAAAAACAGTATCATGTCTCAGAAAAAGAAATATGTTGGCCGCATTAAATGCTGCAGTGATTAAAGAAAAACAGTATTGGAAAATGAGTTTGGTGCCAGCCAGTATATTGATGAAAGTAGACATCAAGGACACCCGCGGCATGAAAATATATGATACGGGGAACTGGTGAATGATTGAGAGTCTCTTCGGCAGCTAGGATGAAAGTGGACTTCTGCAAAGTCTTGCTTCAAGAAGATGATGATGGTCTCTTGTGTTTTTGTGACCTAAAGGTAAAACCCCAAAACTGTTGATTAAAATACTGACATTGCTATACACAGGAGCCACACACAACATGTTGCACGATTTATTGCCTGGCATATTTCGCTGCATCTCATCAGGTGCATACTGCAGAGTTATATATCTTATTGATTGATTGATTGATTTAGGAACCGACATCACAGCATTCAGGACATTCCCATAAGCGCTCCGTCCCCATCCTCAGTTATATATCTTATGAAGTGAATAAATGAATAATGCATAAACTGAAACAATTTAAATGCATAGTCACAGGTATTGTTCAAATGTGGAGTATCTACATATTGTTTGTGGCTTATGGGTTTAAATTCACTACGGGAACTTATTGTTTTGAATTACTGACGTTTCATTAATCAAATAAAAACCCCAAAAACTGGTGATTAAAATACTGACTTTCACTGTTCAGATAACATATGTAGTCTCATGACAAATACAGTTGATGGTGTATGAAGCGATCAGTGTTCACACGCTCTAGGTCACAGCATAATGAGGTGGGAAAGTCATTTCCTTTTCTCACTGCCTGTCCTTCCCAGAATATTCTCAGTAATGTTTTGTTGCTCTTTGTAGTAGGCTAGATTGATCCCAGGGCCATATTGGTAAAGGGAAGAAGAATTTAATCACTGCTGTGGAAAGAACCCATAACACTATATTGGTAGGTAAGCGCCTTAACCACCATGCCGCTGGTGCTCATGTTTCGAAGATAACTAACTTCATTTGTTTCATATCTTTTTATGATGTGTGTGCGGATGGGGAAATGGTGGGGGGAGGGGGAGATTGTGTGGGTTGGCGGGACGATGTGTGGGTGAGTGTGTGTGGGTTGGGGATGTATGTGTGCATGGAGGTGTGAGATGGTGGGTGGGGGATGTGTGTCATAACACGGTAATATGCATTGTTTATGTTTACAACATTCATTTGACAATTCTTTTTACCTATGTGAATGTATCATGCACTATTGATGAACGAATGAGTGATTGGAAAGGTCGAATGTAAGACGGGCCTGCGTGCCCAATTTGTGACCCTTTGAAAATAAAGTTTGTTCGTTCATATCTTATCTTGGAGCTGATATCTTGTCATGTGCTTCACATTTTACACATTGTTTTTAATGCTGGTTTGGATATTATTGTGTTAATACCTGGATCTGACAATGAACAGCTTTACAACACATTTTTGTAAAGTTAAAGTAAAGGGCCTTTCTCTAGGCCCCGTGGCATATCGGATATATGGTGCTGGCCCCATATTTGTATACACTACTTGGCACTCGGTGAGGGATGTGGTCAGAACCTGGGGGGGGGGGGGGGGGGGGGGGGGGGGGCTTCATATGAAAACCTTCAAAGTGTGAAAGAAATTACAATATCCATGCCATTGCTTGTATTGTAACCTGTCAATATTGTTGTTAAGGATGCCAAGTGTGTTAAGCGCGTGACATCACAGTGCAGGCTAATAATGATGAGTCATAAGGAAAGTTTAAGGATGGCCGCCCACTTTTGACATACACCAAAGAGAAGCAGCGTTCTGTTATCCTTTTTTTTTAATCAGTGAAGGGATGAAACCTATATAAATTCATCGGCAAATGAAAGTCCAGTATGTGACAGACTGTTCACAACCGGGTCAGGGACACCGAGTAGTGACCCCAGAGTTGATTTTTCTACAGGAATCCAAGAACTTTATCGGCACAGAAGGACATGCATCAAACACAGTGCTGAATACATAACAAAATTGATACATTTTTCTTTATATTTTCTGAATATATTCACCACACAAAAATAAAACATTTAAGGTTTTTCACTCGAAGCCTCGTATTTTAAACTGAGTCAGCCTGGGAGACCTGGTCAGTTTTTTAAATAGAGATTTAAACACAGGGCCAGCAGGCAAGCATGCTAGCAACTACGCCACCAAGGCTGTCTGTAATATTGTGTACTATTACATGGTTTGTCCCAAAAATATTTCATGTTACTGTCTTCATTGAAAGCTGACTCTAATTGTTTTAATCTCAACTGAGTCCTAATTTTGTGTTTGAATTTTAATTACTCAAGTGTATATTATGTTACATATTTCTTATATTCTCATGATATTTGCTTGTTATATTTGCCATGTAATTTTCATATCTTCTGGGTGTTGGTCTGTTGTTAATTTATTCTGACTATACCCACTCATTAATTTTTTTTTCATTTTCATATGTGAATCATACTAACAGTCCATTTCAATATAACTGTCTGTATGTAAGTGCATTCTACTAAAAATTAATATAGAACATTTTCATATGTGTTTATTCATTACCCATTATGTTATTTACTTCCCTCAGTTTGGCCAGTGTTTTTTTTTAAATATCAGTTTCATTTTTCAATACTGACTGAAATATTACATTGAGACTTGAGTTTACATAAAATCTGGTATAAGTTAGAAAAAGTAATTGTTAAGGTTAATGTTCAGTTGTTTTGTTACAAAACTAGAAATCTCATGTTATGATTTATCACTTATAAATATTACACACATGAACTCCAGGCTTTTGTTTTCTGTAATTGTATTGTTGTTTTTGTTATAGTTGTGTACAGTAAATTATCAGCAACTGTGGCCTAGGGGTCGAGAGCGTTGTTTCACATACAAGGTCTAAGTCAGCTGCAGGCTATTTGAAAGGAGACTGCATTGCTTTGATTTTCACAAAGGTATGAGAGTCGTCCGCTCAGAAAGCAAAGGCAAACTACTGAGTATCAAATTGCCTTACCCCCGGGAAGGTTAACCCTGTCAACAAATGCCCGCAGAAGTCGGATGTGTCTGCCTAACGGCGCAAGAACGCAGCTCTGCTGTAAACAGGCACAACGCAATCACGTCCGGAAAAAAACTCCGGATGAACGCAGAAGAAGAAGAAGAAATTGCCTTACAAAATTACCAAAAAATGTTGGGGTAGATTGTGACATCCTGTAAAGGGTATGCAATGAACTAACTGTATTTTCATGTAATAAGTAAATTCATGAAGACAGCACACAAAGTGCTTCTTCTTCTTATGTTGGCTTGAAATGTGTCTATAACTGCAATGTTGTCTCTTGTTAGAATTTCATTGTCTTTTTCAGTTCAATCAGTGGTCCATAAAGCTTATCTTCCACTGTCGTTTCTCTAAGCCAGAAGGTTTGCTTAGATATGTCGTATTGTGTGCAGTCTTGGAGTATGTGGCTTTTGCAACGAGAAAAAATGAACAGTACACCAAGAGCTGAAAGGATCAGCAAGAATATAATGCAAGCTGCAGAGGGTCAGTGTTATTAATGCCCTTGGAGAGATGTCGAGGGTGATGCCAGTGAATCTACATCGTTGTCCAGAATGAGAGACTCAAGAGTAAGAATTGGCACGGCCAGACACCGGAGGAACATTGGGAGAATGAGAGGCCTCGTCAAACAACACAGAACTGGCATTATTAGCCACTGGACGCTGATGCATATGTTGGGGGTGGGGAGAGAGAGAGAGAGAAATCTGAGTACCTATGGACTTGTCTGTAACGCAAGGATACTACTCCAACAGATAACAACATGCAAGCATTTGGAATGAAAAAATTCATAAAGTAAATAATATGAGTAAGAAAAATGTAACAAAAATACACATGTGTAAATGATTCTTCTTCTTTTGTTCGCTATGTCCCCAGGAATGCTAACCTGGTCAAAAGTCGGATGTGTTGGCCTAAGGATCTAGGCCCAAGGGTGCAAAATTATACACCGCAATTACATCTGTGGAAAAAAACAAAACACTCCAGATGAACGCAGAAAGGAGAAAAAGTTCGCTATATGTGTATAATGCTCATCATCATGTGCCATGCTGATAGGCGTGGGTGGCCATTGTTCGCTATTTCACGTGATCACCAGAGTCATAATGAAATATACAGCTGTAAAAAAAAAAGTTGCCTGCCATAGCTGTTTGTGTTACGCTATAGGCTACTAGGTACTTTTCTACCCAGCCGATAACCTTCTTCCTACTGGTCGTACGAGGCCCTCACCTGTGGGACTTGGCTGAACGCCTCTAAGCCAGGTCCTTTGGGTGCTGGGGTCTGGCCACCATTCGCCACCTGCTCGTGGAGGCGAGGTCTCGGAGGTTTGACGCTGAGCCGCCAGCGTCTGTAGCCTACCTTGTGCCAGACGTATTGGTTATCCATTCCTCTGGAAAACACAAGGCTAGGCCGAGAGAGGGAACATGTCGTTTGGGCACCACATGTTTCTCTGAAGCTCTACCCAGGCATCCAACTCGCATACTTTGGTCTGTCAAGACTGCAAGGTGCCACTCACTCACTGGTCAGTGGTCTCTGTAAAGAGATCCTCTGCCTGCCGTCGGCTGCTCTCAAGTTCCAATCACCACATGTTTTCTGTGTAATTAGAATGTAAATTCCTATGTAGGAAATGGGAACCATCACCATTAGGCTAATCAGACAGCAGACAGGTATTGAAGTCATCTGAGCAACTCTGCGTCTCCTGTTCTCACCTGCTTTCTCCAGTTCATATTTTTATACAATTTAATGTAGTCTTTTTAGTGTGCTTGTATCGGTGTGTGTTTGTTGTTGTTTTTTTTTTAAATATTTATTTTGCTGGCGAAGAGAGAATGACAGAGAGAGAGAGAGAGAACTAGAGATTGAGAACGAGAGAGAGAGATAGAACGGGAGAGAGAGGAAAACGAAAGACAGAGAGAGAGAACGATACAGAGAACGGGGGGGGGGAGGTGATCGACAGAGAGAGGATGTGAGAGAGAAAGAGAGCGAGAGATTGAACGAGAGAGAAAACGAGAGAATTAGATGAAGAGAGAGAAGACAGAGCGAGTTAGAGAGACAGTACGAAAGAGAGAATGAGAGAGGGATGGGGAGAGATAACGAGCGAGAGAGAATGAGAGCGAGAGATAGAACGAGAGAGGGAGAACAAAAGAGATAACGAGAGAGAGACAGAGAATGAGAGTGATGGCGAGGAGGAGGAGGAGAGAGAGAGAGATATCCATTCATTGTATTATCCAGTTCAGCTACATTTTAACGCCAACTGTAATGGTATATTTGCGTGGTGTAGGTTTTGTTTACATCGATCTTTTATTTCTTCCTTTTAACCTCCCCCCACCCCCTCCCGATATTGCCTTCCAGGATTGTCAGTTGTATACGTCTGTGCCTCGTATTGTAAACAAGCCAAAACAGTCTACTTGTTTGTAGAAAATATGATAAGTATTTGACTGTATTTCAGTGTCAGTTACAGAAAAGCTATGAATAAGTTAGCTGCATATCTTTTACAGGACATCGCAGTAAACCACATCGCTTTTTTCACAGACTTGCTGCCTTGTCAGTTTATGATTTCAAGGCAACTTTACGTTCAGTAGTTTGCCATTGCTATCTGAACGACCGGCACTCATAACATTGAATGGAAACCAATGCAAGACGGTCTGCTTCCAAATCGCCGCAGCTGTGTTATGAACGCGGTACGCTTGATAACCAATTGCACTCGTAAACTTTCGCCACAGAGCCTGCGTGATCACAAGCAGACGTGGCACTGGAAGTATGGATAAACCAAACATAAAAGCTAAGTGGAATGATAAGGAGCACTGTTGTGTTTCCCTTGTTGGCGAAGATAATCTCAGTTTACTTTATGTCAGTCCCAGACTAAGTTCGGAGACATTAAATATCCCAGCGCTGGTCCGCATGGCCGAATGGATAAGAAAGAGTGCTCTTAAACATCCCGTGTGCTGATGCCGAGGTAAGTGGTTCAACTCCTACACTGGACAGCCGGACTAAAAGGTTGACCTGTCGTCCTTGACTTGAGGACATAAATTACAAGTACCTCTGAAGTCGGAATGGGTTCGCCAGATGGCGAGGGACAATGTTAATAGGGAAAGCTAATCCACACGCACAATTCAGTCCATCACTTCTATAAATATTGTGTATGGACTACGCTTGAGTTCAACGCGAGCGAGCGCCCCCCCCAAAAAAAAAAAAATCCCAGCTTCCTGTGTTATGTATCCTCCTCTTTGCGGTAGAAAGGCTTGCCTGTTCCAATGACACCAAGAGCTATGCCGACGGTAGCGCAGCTACTGGTAGGGCATCGTGTGTCGGATAGGTCAAAGGGTAAGGACCTGGCGAAGTGAGCCACGGACCTGCTGCCTTGTAGGTAAACTGGGGACAGTCGAAGGAAGGCTGGGGAATGCAAACCCGAACACAAGCTAGTCGAAATGGGTGTACTAAGTCACAGGCTTGACGAAACAATGCATTGTATTTCACCATATGATATCATAAAACATAAATATCCCAATTATAGCCCAGAATTATGGAATATAACTTACTTTAACAAAGTATATTATTTTCTATATAATCATGATTACTTTCATGCATAAATAACACACAAAAAAGAGACAATAAAGAACCACACAAGTCACTAGCTGATATGAGAAATGGACAAATGTGGACCGCCGGTGTGGAGTAAGCTAGAATTGTGGTTAGTGAACTGATGTGGGGGCGGGGGGAGGGGGGGGGGTGCAAATTGTATCGATCTGCTTGGAGTAAGCTAAATGTATGGAGGAACGCTATGTTACAGTTTGTAGAGTAGCTATATTTATATCGGAACATTATGTTAACAATGTGTGGAGTAAGCTAGATTTATGTTGGGACATCATGTTAACAATGCGTGCAGTAAGCTAGATGTATGAATGAGCTATATATTAACAATGTGTGGAGTAAGCTAGATTTATGGTGGAACATTATGTTAACAATGTGTGGAGTAAGCTAGATGTATGGTGGGACATCATGTTAACGATGTGTAGAGTAAGCTAGATGTTTAGTTTAGTTTAGTCGACGGATCAACATTACGGCACACGGTTGTAACCCATAAGTGCTCCGTTCTACTCCTAATTCAAGCCCGAGTCCGGAGAATCTCAGCTCATTGCACGAACTCCGTAGCACCAGCAAGGATTCTGAAATACTTTGGGTAGAATTTTAACTCGCTAGATTTATGGTGGAACATCGTGTTAACAATGTGTGGAGTAAGCTAGATTTATGGCAGAACATAGTGTTAACAATATTTACAGTACAGTAAGCTAAATTTATGGTGGGACGTCATGTTAACAATAGTAACTGGAAAATTTAGCGACAACTGTCAAGATTGATACACAAATGTGGATGGCAGAGAGAGAAATACCTGGACAGTTTGGCCGCATGGCGTAGCCGGGTTATGAACACAGATCTGATTCACGACTGGTTAAGTTTTTTTAAAGTTTTTTTTATTCGCTGGCTATGACATCGACTATAGTCCATACACCTACCACTAGTAGTGAGTTCACTGGAGCGATTTTTCACGAGGGTCGCCTTTCCCTGCTATACATGTCCCTCGCCAACTTCTGGGATACATGTAACTGGCGTCCCCAAGTCAAGTCGGGAAGTCATTTAAGCCCAACCTAACAGATTTGTGAAGAACCCAGTAAGCCGCGGTCAGCAGAACCTCGGTCTCTGGCTGCAGTCTCCCAGGTGTCATGATGAATTCCAAAAGCATTAAGTGAGATTTTCAGAGTGTCTTTAAAGCGTTTCCTCTGGCCGCCTTGGGAGCGTTTACCACAACGCAACTCGCCGTAAAAATTCGTTTAGGGAGCCTGTGATCTGACATGCGAATCAAGTGACCAGCCTAGCGAATCTGATTCTTCATTAGGATAGTGTGGATACTGGGCATGGGCGCTCTTTCTAGGACTTCAGTGTCTGGGATCTTGTCTTGCCATTTAATCTTCAGTAATTTCCTCAGGGAAACTGTGTGGAAGTGGTCTAATTTCTTAGGGTGTCGCTGATAAACAGTCCAGGTTTCACAAGCATATAGCAGTGTGGATAATACAACTGCTTTGTAGACTTTCAGCTTTGTTTGCAGGCTTATTCCATTTCTGACCCATACATTCTTGTACAGTCTGCCAAAGGCCGCGCTGGCCTTGGAGATTCTTGCATTCACTTCATCATCAAATGTGGCAGCTTGTGACACAGTGCTCCAAGATAGGTGAATTTGTCCACAACACTTAGACTATGACCGACTAGTCTTCATCAGCAAACAAAACACAAAACGCAACATATAATAAACAGGGGGAAGACACTACTACAGTGACTACATTTAGGCATAATAACCGAATGAGATGAATGCAAAGATGGTATTTATATATGGTTTCCATTTGTTTCATGAAGGACTTACTCGTTGATCTTTATGTCCGCCCTTGATATTTTAATATGGTCAAAGTACTTAGGTTCCTGAGAAATGAAGTATTTTGAAATAAAGAGACGAAAGGAAGAGTTCACAATTTGTCCGTGTGGAACAGGAAGTAGCGTCATTCGTCCTTTACTGCAAGGGGTTGAGGGCCAGGATTCGAGTCAGATATTTGGGAAAATGATCTCTTTACCGAAAAGTCACCTTGTTCAGGCTGCAACCAAAGTTGTAGCCAGAAACACCCCGATCGCTGTGAGCCTGCCAGCATCACCTGTTGCTTCTTCTAAAGCTTTTGTGGAGCAGCCCCAGAAAAGGTTGACTAGCTATTCCTTGTTCCAGCGGTTGCCGACGTTCGGATATGCATCGACCAGCGCTACCGTTTCTCTGGGTGGACCTAGTGGTGAGTTTGTTGGGGTCTGTCCATGTTTGTTTACGTTAGATTAGTGCACTGGGAGAATCAACGAAATCGAGAAGATTAATCGGTAAGCTTTACTTGAACACAGAAGGGACAAAATTGAAATTGGACGTTGCGACTAAAGCCTTCCTCAGCACATAAATGGGAAACCATACTCCATACACTACACGGATTCATTGATTCAACTACTATTATACTATACATACAAAGAGTTCAAAGACCTCTGAAGTCGAAGTGGGTTTTGGACATTGTGTCACATTGTTAATAGGGAAAGCTAACCCACACACAAAAACAGACCAGTGCACTAGAAGTAGTAGTAGCACTCTATGGACTAAGCTTGAGTCCAAAGCAAGCAGACGCAAATAAAAAACAATTTTTAAAAATCTGCATAACTGGGTTTACGTTATTAACCCTTTACAGGGCATAGCGGCCATTACCGGCCGATCGCATAAAACGAGCGTAGCGGCCGAAAAAAACGCGATCTCTCGGCTTTCCGGCACTTCCGACGGCTACTTTCACTTTCGCCGACAGCTTGACAACGTGGCCGCCATTTGTAAACGCGCTACAATGAATTTGAATGGACTTTTTTTGATAGTTTTCGGGATTTTTACGCTGTTTTTCAAAATGGATTTCGGCGATTCTTGAAGTGATAGCCGAGATTTCACTCTGTTCAATTTAAATGACATTAAAGGGCACGAAGTTGATTATTAATCGGAGCTAGATATCAGTGCAAAGCGTTACTTTGCATTAGCAGTCGTGAGTCGGACTTTAAAGAAAGTGATTATGATTCTGAAAATGTTTGTAAAGTGCCGTATAGGTGACGGAAAATCACACACAACATGCCGTATTTCGTAAATATTTGTGTTCATATATGGATTACCGGCAACAATCACGTGGGTAACATATTCTGCATGCTTTTCCCTTCATTGTGTTGTTTATTTAACTAAAATCGGTTGACTAACACCTTATTTGTGATGTTTTTACTAACGCGACCCGAAATTTTACAGAACCTGAAAAAATCTTGCCCGTTCAGGGCTACAAAACGGACAAGCGTCTGCCCTGTAAAGGGTTAATAATATTAATAACGTAAACCCAGTTATGCAGATTTTTAAAATTAATAATATGCAGATGTTTTGGTATGTATTGTCGTCGAAGCACACCAAACTCGCTCTTCATTGGTGGATCTGGTGGTAAGTCAACCCGTTTTCACGTTAGGTTAATGCGGACGATTGATTGACACTGGATTCTCTTTTGGTGGACTTAGTGGCAAGTTTATTGGAGTTAGTCCGTGTCTGTGGTAGAATAATGCAGACGTTTAGTTATGCCTTGACCTTGATGCACACTAAAGTCTTGATTGGTGGATCTGGTACTGGTAGTAGGTTTATTGCACAGACGCCATACTTACTGATATTTGATGTTGACTACACACGATGCCAACCTTTTCTGGAACCAGTTATAAAAGTGATGTTAATCATGCCCCAATAGCAATCATGTTAGCAAAAGAGATGAAGAGAGAAAGAAACAAAGGACCGGTTAAGTAATTATATGCCACAATAAACCTGGTAGTCATAGACAGGGTATAGAGGTGGAGCTTAGATGGTGCATCCATGGCATGTTGGCTACTGTAGATGGAATTGTGGGCAAAGATGAAACATTCAATACAGTTATGATGATTCAGCAGTATTAAAATAAATATGACTTGATAATATGGTAAAGATGATGGAAGTATTGAGTTTTGGTTTTTCTGCAGTGCTGCATACTCCCGTGGGGTGTGTCTAGTGGTAACGATGCTGGATTCAGGCCATATGTAGATTATGTTAGAGAACATATTTGAGCACCACTGTCAAATTATTTGGTGACTCCCTGCAAGTTTTATAAATAGATGCAGTATGCAGTTGTGCGGGTAACTCTTGACTACCGCTACTGTCTCACTTGGTCGGCTGTCTCAGGTTGTGATGATTAATCTTCTGTAGCTTCTTGCTTATTTTGTTTACAAAGAATGTAATCAAAGCATTGTGGCCAGGGAAGACATGGACACGATTTGTTGGTCATGCAGGGAGTGAAGCATGCACTGCTAGACATGGGAAATAAAATTAAAGACGAGAGGTTCAGGGGATGGTTAGTGAAAAAGATTTGTCTTCATAAGGTAAATTTTATCACAGAGTGTTGTTAAGACTGGTTCAGTCCATCCAATTCCAGCAAATATCAGGATGTTGTACATCAGAGGTTATGGTATCTGCCTCTAGATAAGGCAGACCAGGTTTGTCTTACGAAGTTGATTGTTTTGATATTTACAAAATAAGAAAAAGGATGGTACCCACCCTCCCCCTTGATTAATTAATCGAACATCCAGCTTTTTCAGACGGGGGGAAACAACGTGGGAAGGATCTCTGTACATGTTACATGTTAACAGTTCATCAGCATTTGTAAACTTAAGTGGCCAAGTCGGCCACTGCCCATGCAAACACTCCAGATTAAAAAATCTACCCCCAAAAATGTAAAGCTTGAATGGATCCGCCATACACACACATGGATCTGCCATACACACACGTGGATCCTGACCAATGCTACAGAGTTTGTGCCCTGTGCTGAGATTCTCCTCATGTGATTTGTGTGGGAAGATTGAGACACTTATGAAGATATCTTTGTGTGTTGCGGGGGATTATTTATCAAAATCCAAATGTCAGCAAAAAAAAAAGTGAAAATAGCAGGATTTGTGTACCCCATTCCTTCGACTGTCCCTGTTCAACCTGCAAGGAAAGAAGCCTATGGTCCAGATAAACTCACTTGGGTGACCTTGCCTGTAGCTCACAAAAACACCGGCATAGCTCGTAGGGTCACAGAAACACAGAAACAGCTGCTACATGTGTAGATACTGGCGGAAAAGCTATTTTAAATCACTCTTATAGATTACATTTTATAAAATTGTGTTCCTTTAATATCATAAATCACACTACACTTCATAATTTTCTCTACGCAGGTCCGAGTCAAGTCCGTTTCGCCCACACAGATTTCAAGGTGCCAGATTTTACAGAATACAGGCGTGAACAAGTCAAGAATCCAAATGTGAGTTCTTCAACCTCAGATAGCCAACGTAAAATGACATCTTACTTGATCGTTGGAGGTAAGGGCAACAGTTTCTTCACATCATAGTTGTGATATATTGATAGTTTGTGATGATATTGTTGGGCTTCTTCATCTTCATTTTGACTCTTTCTCTGCTACATTGTGACATAAGCTACAGCCTTGGGTATGACTGAGAATGGAATTTTAGCTTTATATCCATATTGGTTTAATGTTTACTATGTCTTGTTTTTGTGATAGCCTCTAGTTAGTGTGATCTCAACAGGATGTCTTGTTTGTATGGTAGCCTCTGGTTGGTATGATCTCAACAGGATGTCTTGTTTGTATGGTAGCCTCTGGTTGGTATGATCTCAACAGGATGTCTTGTTTGTATGGTAGCCTCTGGTTGGTATGATCTCAACAGGATGTCTTGTTTGTATGGTAGCCTCTGGTTGGTATGATCTCAACAGGATGTCTTGTTTGTATGGTAGCCTCTGGTTGGTATGATCTCAACAGGATGTCTTGTTTGTATGGTAGCCTCTGGTTGGTATGATCTCAACAGGATGTCTTGTTTGTATGGTAGCCTCTGGTTGGTATGATCTCAACAGGATGTCTTGTTTGTATGGTAGCCTCTGGTTGGTATGATCTCAACAGGATGTCTTGTTTGTATGGTAGCCTCTGGTTGGTATGATCTCAACAGGATGTCTTGTTTGTATGGTAGCCTCTGGTTGGTATGATCTCAACAGGATGTCTTGTTTGTATGGTAGCCTCTGGTTGGTATGATCTCAACAGGATGTCTTGTTTGTATGGTAGCCTCTGGTTGGTATGATCTCAACAGGATGTCTTGTTTGTATGGTAGCCTCTGGTTAGTGTGATCTCAACAGGATGTCTTGTTTGTATGGTAGCCTCTGGTTGGTATGATCTCAACAGGATGTCTTGTTTGTATGGTAGCCTCTGGTTGGTATGATCTCAACAGGATGTCTTGTTTGTATGGTAGCCTCTGGTTGGTATGATCTCAACAGGATGTCTTGTTTGTATGGTAGCCTCTAGTTAGTGTGATCTTAACAGGATGTCTTGTTTGTATGGTAGCCTCTGGTTGGTATGATCTCAACAGGATGTCTTGTTTGTATGGTAGCCTCTAGTTGATATGATCTCAACAGGATGTCTTGTTTGTATGGTAGCCTCTGGTTGGTATGATCTCAACAGGATGTCTTGTTTGTATGGTAGCCTCTGGTTGGTATGATCTCAACAGGATGTCTTGTTTGTATGGTAGCCTCTGGTTGGTATGATCTCAACAAGATGTCTTGTTTCTGTGATAGTATCTGGTTAGAATTATCATAACACGATGTCTAGTTTCTGTGGTAGCCTCTGGTTAGTATCTCATCGTGATGCTGTCTAGATTAACTTCCAAGTAATGTCAGGATGTGATATGTTTTCATTAACCATACAGGGTTGTTGTAATACATACTACTAACTTGCTGGTCATTTACTGACTCGGGGCATAGGGCATTGGTTTTGATATGACTTCTACAGCTGCACAAGAATAAAGACCTTGACAGAATGATGAATCTGGGCACCGGTTGACAACAGTTCACTTTTAGTCATGATAACATCAACAGTGACTTTATTCACAAGCCCTGTGTTGTCTTGCAGTAGTAGGGGGCTTGAACTTTCATTGTGCTGATGCCGAGGTAGCGGGTTAGTTAGTTAGTTAGTCGCAGTTCCAACTTCACAGCAACGGGTCATCCCCATTATGCTCCTTTCCTGTGCCAGTGAATATCACACAAAATGCTCCCCACTGCCCAATGTGAAAAGTGGAAAAGACAGGAGTCTCGGCAAACAACAGCCCGCACAGATACACTGTGCATAATGCCGCCACCAGAATGTCAACACAATAGTCCCCCACAAAACACCCTGTTCATTTCTGATGGAATCGGCAGTCATTTTCCCTTCTGGATGTTTCCTAGATGTTCACCCACACAATCTACGAAAATACAGTCCATCGTCGGTGGCAGTCAACCAGAAGCCCAGCAGTCACACATTTCTGCATAAGGCAAAAACCGGTCAACTCTGGGACATAGCCATCCCTTATACTTAAGATCTATATAAAGAGCTTTCATTGTGCTGATGCCGAGGTAGCGGGTTCAACCCCTATACTGGTCAGTTGGATTCAAATGTTGACCTTTTCGTCTTTGACCTGGGGATGTAAATTACAAGTACGTCAGAAGTTGGAGTAAGTTTGCCTGATGGGAGGGATACTGGTAATGTGGAAAGCTAATTTAGTATAGTGCACTCCCCAGCGTTGGCAATTACTAGTTGTAGTAGCACATGGGTGGACTACGATTGAGCTCAAAGCGAGAGAATGAAAACAAATTACCTGTGTGTGTTGAGTGTGAATCTCACAAACCATTCATGTTCTCTCGTCAGCTGGTGCCGTGGCTGCGGTGTACAGTGCTAAACAAATTACCTGTGTGTGTTTAGTGTGAATCTCACAAATCATTTATGTTCTCTCGTCAGCTGGTGCAGTGGCTGCGGTGTACAGTGCTAAACAAATTACCTGTGTGTGTTGAGTGTGAATCTCACAAACCATTCATGTTCTCTCGTCAGCTGGTGCCGTGGCTGCGGTGTACAGTGCTAAACAAATTACCTGTGTGTGTTGAGTGTGAATCTCACAAATCATTTATGTTCTCTCGTTAGCTAGTGCCGTGGCTGCGGTGTACAGTGCGAAACAAATTACCTGTGTGTTGAGTGTGAATCTCACAAATCATTTATGTTCTCTCATTAGCTGGTGCCGTGGCTGCGGTGTACAGTGCTAAAAAAATTACCTGTGTGTGTTGAGTGTGAATCTCACAAACCATTTATGTTGTTTCGTCAGCTAGTGCCGTGGCTGCGGTGTACAGTGCTAAAGCAGTTGTTCGATTGGCTGTGAACAACCTGAGCCCCGCTGCTGACGTGGTAGCTCTGTCAAAGATTGAAGTCAAACTCTCTGACATCCCAGAGGGGCGCAACGTTACAATGAAGTGGAGAGGCAAGCCGTTGTTTGTTAAACACAGGACTGACGACGAGGTGGCCACCGAGGCTGCGGTTGACTTGTCAGAGCTGCGGGATCCTCAAACAGATTCAGACAGGACTAAGAATCCCAAGTTTCTTATCCTTGTTGGAGTATGCACTCATTTAGGTAAGTTCCCTTTAGCAAAGTTGCAAGCTTGCAGTTATTAATTGTATTTTTGTATTGTCGCCTGTTCTGTTTTGCTAGATTGTTTCTTTCTCTGTGTCCATGTTTATAGAGTATTTCCTTATCTGTGTCTTTATTAACAAAATATTCAGTTTAGGGATTGTTGCATCCTTATAAACCCTGGAAATGCAACTTAGAATCTCAAGGTCTTTTCTCAAGCCCCGAGAAGTGGAAAAACCTTGAAATTTGAAAAGAACAAAGTAAAATTGCATGTGAATCTTTTGGTTATTGGGGATAGATTAGGCCATCGTGTCATGTGCAGCCATTTTCGATAAAATGACGAGTTTAATAGGTGATTGGTGTTCCATGTGTGCCATACACTGCTGGAGACAGGAATATTTTGTGAATGTATCTGCACAAAGGCCTGGTTGCCACTTTCAACATAAGTTTCTAATAATGTCAGGTATTAAAATTTAATTTAACTTTATAGAGCAGTAAGTGAAGTCAAGTTCATTGGTTAATGTGGCCATAAACCTGTTGTGCCTGGCAGAAAGTCCATCATTGCAATCTTGGGAGAGGAGTGTCAAGTGAAAGAATTTGCAGCAGAAGTCTGCCAGCATTCATCATTATAAAGTGCCTTGCCACCTGATATAGGTAATCATGATTGCCCACATCTTGTGATTTCCAGCGGAAACTACCAATTAAATTATATTCTGTTTCCTTATCTTAATGAAACACTCAAGAATATTGTCATATCTTCATCTTTTTTACATTTCCATGAATCTTTCCAGCTGCTACAGTATGTTCGTTTTCTCATTATGTGGTCAGACAATATTGACTGCTTCTTTCTGGTGTTTGTGGAATGCTGTCTCTCAAGTGTCTTACATTGTGTGTGGATGAAAAGGTCAAGATCATTCCATGGTAGATACTGACTTTGGGATGTGAAGTGTTAGCCCATCAGATATTCTAATCCAAGCTTTTGAGATGTGGTAGGCAGTTCCATTCCTCACAAACTTTCCTTTTCAGAGAATTCTTTGTAGCTTATTGATGGAGACAAAAGAATCTTGTGACTGTGAGGGTTTAAACCAGATCCACGTGTTTGTAAACAAGTGCGCTAATCGTTATTCTTCTGTGGTTTTCCTACACATTTACGTATTTCACATTCATATCGGATAGACTCTGTCAGAGTACTTGACCACTATTTCACACCTAAAGCCAGTCCTTTAAACCATCTCATGATCCAGTGTCATCCATGAAACAAAAGCCAGTATTAGAATGGTGTCTTCAAGAACACTAGTCTTGCAATGGATACTAGCCCTGGAAACAGGAAGGTGGACGAGCCAGCAAAGGCTGGAGTAAACCTACAGCCGCCCTATCCATCCCACAGCTTTAGGGAGGCAAGAACAATACTACAGTAGTTTATGAGGACAAGTTGGAGAAAAGAACCTTAAAAAAACTACAGACCAGAGCATGACGGCATAAATAATCCTTGTTCTTAAAGTCAGCGCTTTGGCAAAGGGGTTACGAACGCAGTTTGCACATTCAAAACACAACTCTGGGTGATTTGGCAGCAGACCGCCTTGCGCTGGTTTTCATAAAATGGTATGAGTGCCAGCCATTCAGAAAGCAATGGCAAACTACTGAACATAAACTTGGCAAGAAATCATAAACAGCCAAAAATTACTGGAGTTGACTGCGACATCTGTTAAGGATATGCAGCTAACTTGTTTTTAACTTGCTCAGCAGTGCTTTGTGTGTCTGGTTTATTTTCAGGTTGCGTCCCCATTGCAAATGCTGGTGATTATGGTGGCTATTACTGCCCTTGCCACGGATCTCATTATGACGGATCTGGGAGGATCAGGAAAGGTCCAGCCCCTCTCAACCTTGAAGTTCCTCATTATGAATTCTTAGACGACAACACTGTCGTCGTGGGCTGATGTCTGCATCTTTATTTCGACAAGCCTAAATTGTAGTGAAGAAAAGGACATACATAGAATATAAAGCGTGGAAGTGTTTCTGTTTTGTCATTTACTATAGATGCCCAATCTATGTTGTTGCTATGACGTGTTTGCTGTAGTAGACATTTTATGTCATTTTGCTGGATAATTACTGACAAAATTATAAAAGTTTAGAAACATTGACATTTCAGATACTGCTGGGTAACGTTATTTTCAAAAAACTTTTTTGGAGTAAATATAGATGTTTGTCAAATGAATATTTTTGACATATTTGTTGTCAAGGGGTTTGCTTCATGAGGACATTATTCTTATTTAAACTTTAGTATTCGGATAAAGCGGTTGAGTTTTAGTTTGCCTGTAATGATGTAGTCTTTCCTTGATGTGTGTTTGTGAAGAGTACAAGAGAGTGCTACTTACAAAACAAGATTTGGGAATGCATTTGTGTGCCCACTGACGCCAGCAATGTAATAAACCTGTTTGGATATATTCATGTGCTTGTTTTATTTATTTCTCACTGTATGTGTGTGGTAATTTCTCTTGTTCTGCCACAGACTGAAGATGGGGAAGTGACAGTAGAGCATGAATTCTTCAGTAACTGCATGTGGTCTTCACTGTGGGCGCTGTCATTGACATGGGCGACCCACTCTAAATTGGATACCAGCCTATTTTGTGGGAGGTAAAGGCAGTATCTATCTTTTCAAAACCAAAAACAAACAAACTGAATAAATTGTGGCTTGGGACAGATAGACCTACAAGTATTTGATTAAGAGCATGCATCTTTCCCATTGTGACATATGCCTGTGAGACCTGGATACTAACTACATAAGCTGGACAGCACATAAATGCCTTTGAATATAAATATTATAGACGAGTTCTAAGAATATCTTGGATAAAGAAAAGAACAAATGCATCCATTCCACGAGAACTGAATATTGAAGAAGGTTGGCTACTTAAGATGATAAAAAAAAAGAAAATTTGATTATTTTGGTCACTTGAAACATCATGAAAGTTTGGAGAGAACAGTAATGGAGGGGTATATACCCAGGAAGAGAGGAAGAGGAAGGCCAAAGAGAAGATGGATGCAGTTTGTGGCTGGTGATCTCCAGATGGATGTACCGGGCGTGGGACATCTTGCAAATGACCGAGTAGTTTTCCGGAAGGCTGTTATGGCAGCGAGGTTCTGCAAAGGGCATGCTACTGAATGAATGAATTCAAGGCAGTATGGTATTGACTACACAGTCCTGATTGATCTAAAATTATGGGGCTAATACTATACACACAACACAACTCATTTTGTGAATGGGGGACCTCTAATTTGCTTACTATTCCAATGGCCTTGGAGGTTCCTCAGCAAGTGATATTTCCATGTGTTGCATGTGACAAGGGGAAGCGTGAACATGGCAATATGAATTTTAGAAAGGCTTAAGTGGGGCATGGTACAAAAAAGGTTGGGAAACACTGGTATAGACCAAACTGGCACAGCAGAGTCGATTTGGCCAGTATCATATTTATCTCCAAGCAGTATCCAGCAAAAGGTCTGTGGTGTGGTGCCATCACATTTTGTGGGCCTGGATGCACTGAGGAATAGGTGACCAATCTTTTCGTCACTTAGCAGGTGTCAAGCTCTTGTCTGACCATGCTCAGTGCAGTTCCCTATCAACTTCGCTAATGTGCTCGCTGGTCAATATATTGGTCTCTTTTACTTCCCTAGACATTTCCCGGTAATAATTTCCGGCTAGATAGATCTGATAAATTTTCCAAATCTGCAACGGTACAAGCTTAAACACGGGCTAGGAGACGAGAGTCAGTCATTTCCTAAAGAAGATGAGAGTCATCTCCCCGTTTTGGACGCTGACCAGCATGCTCAGAATGAGTGTTGATTGCCTACTCGGCTGAAACCGAGTCAGCACTAGTCCCAGGTTTTCAAGTCTTTCGAGTGTCCAATTTATATTATTCAAAAATATACACTCTACAGACGTTGCCTAATTGGACTGCCTTTTACATTTCCAACTGACATGTGATTTTTAATATGTGCAACATGCACTTAATACTTATTTTTTTCTGAGTTCTTGTTTGAATAAGGCTGTGTATTATATTGACTGCGTGGGTGGTAAAGGTGCAATCATGCTTACTTCAGCAATCACTGTCCTCCACTTCTTTTTTGTCCTCAGCAACACGCTCAATTGTGGAAATAATCCTGACCACTGTTTAATGTTATCATTAATGGAATTTTCTGCCTTCCTCTTCTCTGTTTCTCTCAACTTAACGCTGGTGGATTATCTTTAAGATGGTGTCACAGCATATGACATGCCCAAACCAGGCAATGCTTTGATGTATCATCACTAACAAAAGTGGTTCTTGACCTGCAAACTTAATTGCTTTGTCTGTAACATAGGCATTTGTAATCAAAGGCCTGGACCCTCTGTGTTGTCTTGTGCAGTAAGAGTCCAACGCTTACACTATAAAACCGAACGGATGCCGCTCAGTATCTTCTTTGGGACTCATCACCATCATGTGTTGTGCCAATACGGTGGGTGGTCATGTTTCGCAGATGTGTTCTTGTTTCGACCATGTCATGTGGCCAAGCCATCCATATATTTACTTCTCTGCCTTTGCATTGTTCATTTTTTGAATGGCTATCGTCGCTTTTGAGGACACATTGTGAGAATTGTATGGATATTTTACCCTGGCCGTACGAGGGTATGAACAGGCTGATAGGCTGGCAGGGAATGCACCTCTTGGTGGTAGATTGCCTTTGGATAAGGGGAGGTGGTCATGTGTTTGTGGGACCAGGTGAAGAAGCCGGAGGAACAGATTGTGAACCCATAAGTGGAAAGAATGAGATTGCGGGGGATCGGCAGGGGTTCTGGAAGAATCTCAAAACAGAGAGGGAAGACCAGGAGAACTTTTAATCAGATAGCGGTGGGAACGATTAGTAGTATGACTCTTCGCTGGCTGTTGAACGAGGGGACGGAGCACGTATGGGAATGTCCTGAGTGCAGTGATATCGGTTCTTGACTCAACTCCCCAGAAACCACATGGCTATGGGACTGCAGTTACCTTTTAGTGTTATTAGGTGTGCACAAAACCGTTCGTAAGTGGTGTTCTGATGTGCATCGCAGTGCGTAAATATTGTGCGTCCACTTCCGTCAAGACGCTTGATATAGCAGGGAATACATCTGTGTTGTATTTCGTTTTTGAAAGTTCTTATTCAAAATGATCTCACTCACGAGATATCTGATTCAATCTGCTATCAAAGTAATGCCAAGGAGCAAGACAGCATCTCTTTATTTACCTACATTCACATCTAAATTAGCTGTTGACCAACGAGCCGAGAGGTGTGGTAGTGAGGCATCTCTGTACACACCACATCCAAAATGGCGACATGTTTACTGTTGTAACTCGCCATTTATGGGTGAGTTTCTGGTTGTTATGTAACAAAGCTAATGGTACTACGCAATAACCAGTGTTAAAAAAAAAAGTCGACAGGGTCGACTTAATTGCACCGGGTTTTATCCCATATGGCCCGGTCTCTTTCCGCAGCGCGGAAAACGTCGCAGGAAGCACGAACTCCGTAGCTCCAGCCACGACCCACAGGAGTCCCGAAACATTTCACTCGTGAACCGAAGGACGCGGCCCGGAATCTAACCCATAACCTTCTGAGCCCGAGTCAAACGGCTTGACCACTTCACCACGGAGACTCCCAGTGTGTATAACCAGTGTGCTGTCGGAAAGACAAGCGAACAATAAAATAGTAAAATAAACTTGTCTCGTGGCAGGAATCTGCTATGAGCCAGTGAAGTGTCAGGGTCATCACAATTTAATTTATTTTGCAGGACTGAATGCACGAATATAGTATAGACCAGTGGTTCCCCCCCCCCACTCCGAGGAATTTTAGGATTTCCGGGGGGGGGGGGGATTAAGATTATTTCAAGATTGCATTAATACACAAACCAGTTACTTGATATTGTTTTTCCCTCTCTTTACGGTGCTGTACTTCTCGCCCTAATGAGATTCGTTTTATAACGTAAATAGACCCGCAAATCACGTTTTATGTAGATGTCTAGACATGTTCTAGTATGTGTTATTGCATTTAGCTTCCATTTTTATGTATACTGTGTAAGGGTGGGGGGGGGGGAATTTAGAGGGAGGAAAATCGAAAAGGTGGGGGAGGGATGACATTCTGAACATTTGGTAAAAAAGGGGGGGGGGTCCTGGGCCAAAAAAGGTTGAGAACCACTGGTATAGACTAGGTAGTCAGTCTTTCCATCTCATACGAGCGCAGGCGTCGAAGCCACATCCGTCCGCGTGCATGCCATTATCAGCGTAATCTGACCATAGGTTAGCCAGTTAATACTGGTGACGTCACATCATCATCGGTGCCCTCTCCGCATTGCAGGTCGGCTATGGTGAGTTTTCACCTTCCTCTTTCCCGTGTCCTTATCGTACACAAAACGCCTTGCAGTCCATTTCTACTCACATGGTATGTTGTCTTTCTCTCGCACTAATTTCAATCATTCTCTGCCCTTCCATAACATCCTTTACCAGAAGTTAACAATATGGAAACAAGTCTTTGTATATGGGCCAAGTACCGTAATTGTATGACCTTGATATCATTACGCAATACTTCTACAAATCCTCGCTTATGCGACATTATTTCTGGGGTTGACTGCTACGTCCTGTAAAGGCTATCATCATCATCATGCGCTATGCCGGTAAGCGTGGGAGGTCATGTTCTGCCATGTCACTCGATCACCAGAGTCGTGTATCAGCTCAGTGTTCCTGTCTCGACCATACAACGTGGCCAAGTCATCCAGGTATTTACTTCTCTGCCTTCCCCTTGTTCTCTTCCCCTCGATCTTGCTAGTCGTCATCAAGTTCTCCAATTTATTTCTTCTCATAACATGTCCAAACAATGTTGACTTTCTGCGTCTAATTTCTCTAATCAGTTTACGATGTTAATTTGTTTCTTGTAGGACTTGGTCATTTGTTGTTTCTGTCTGTCCATGGTAAAGAATATGCAACAACTGTATTGCTATGGCCAGTCTACGCCTAGCGTCTGTTGTAGTCTCCATTATTGTATATAATGAATCCGCGATTTCCAATGTTTGTGACATTTTCAACTGGATTTAAAATAATGGACAAGCACTTGAAATACAACACAGGACTTCTTAAAGTAATACAAAGCGTAAATACAGAACGTTTTTACGCGTCTTAAAGTACATTGGGCTTGCTGTATTGTTCCTATTCTTTTATTATAAATCAATCAACACGCGGTGGACGATGTTATTAGTATCATACCGGTCACTTTTACTTCCCGCTCCATCCCCTGGTACCCAATTAGGATAGGTCGACCTGGGAGCTCAGGTCTATTATCAAAACCCGCCTCTATGCGGACTCAAGCCCATGACCACCGGGGAATCAGGCAAGAGTTGGGAACATGGGTGTTGTGGTTAGTCTCACGCCGGCCGCCTCCATCTCCCTACACATTTTCTGGTACGCGTTATACCGTTTCAGGCGTCGTCCACCTAAGAGCCCCGTCAGTTTAAAACACCCGGCTCCATCGTGATTTGAATACATAACTACTGGGTCGCATGCAAGCGGGCTAGGACTATACTACCGCGGCTTCCGGTCTCGGTCATGATGAAAGGAAGCTCCCAACTGCATTCTCTCGCTGTCGAGGACTCAGGCCCGTGCCGTGCTATGATGCCGAGAGGCGGTCGCATCAGGCGGCACCGTAAGGGGGCTTCATAAGGGGGTGGCGTTTCTAAAAGAAAAAAAAAACATGTAAGGGGCGGCATTTCGAAGATTGCATCATACTGATTAAATCTACCGCACAATCCTGCGAGGATGAGCACACAACGGTGTGGCTAACGTAGCTATGGGGTCCGAGTATTCATCGTGATACATGGACAACTTGGAGCATTCCAGAGGCGTAGCCAAGCTCGAATGTTGGGGGCGAGCATATAAACGCGTGAGTTCTGTTTGAAAAGTCACAGTGGCTTTTATCTCACAAGTGAAATGGACGTCACTTTTGAAAAAAAAAAAAAATAAATAAAATAAGATACACGAGCAGCGGTCCCCCCTTCCCTAGGCCCCTTTCCCTAGTTATGCCACTGGGGCTGTGGTCCCCCCCCCTTTCCCTAAGTTATAGGTAGAAGACGGGAGAACTGGTGTTACAAATGCATACATAACACTATGTAATGAAAAGCATGGGCATATTGTTGCGTTGCATAAAGCATGCATTATATATTCATTATATGTGTGCCATCTGCAGTGGATGTAATACTTTCGTGTTGAGTTTCGCGCCACGGCCATCGGCATGTGAAAGGGTTAACTATGGTGCAATACTTAATTAAAACCGGGATCTCCGTAATCCAGTATCTGTTTTCAGATTCCAGTCAAATTCGGATGGCCCATACTGACATCAAAGTTCCGGATTTTACCGAGTACCGGCGGGATGAGGTGAAGCGGCCGAATGTCAAGTCATCTAACTCAGACAGCGCACGTAAGATGACTTCGTACGTGACTGTAGGAGGTAAATGATGTAGAAATGCAGACTCTCTCTCTCTCTCTCTCTCTCTCTCTCTCTCTCTCTCTCTCTCTCTCTCTCTCTCTCTCTCTTTTTCTCTTTCTCTGTGTGTCTCTGTCTCCCTCCTCTCGGTATCAGTATCTCTTTCTGTCTCCCTTCCCATTCTCTTTCTAATTTTCTCCCTCTTTCTTCTTCGTCGTTCATCCGGAGTTTTTTTTTTCCGGATGTGATTGCATTGTGCCTGTTTACAGCAGAGCTGCGTTCTTGCGCCGTTAGGCCGACACATCCGACTTCTTCGGGCATTTGTTGACCGGGTTAACCTTCCCGGGGGTTTCTTAGGACGTTTGACTCTCACTGTTGTGGTGTTATCCCCCATCCCAGCTGGCCCATATAGAACAGCCAAAGACATCCTGGTCAACCCTCAAGGGAAGGCAGGGGCAGACCATGGGCATTCCCCGCCATCCAAGAAGGCTTCCATAATTGCAGAGCCATCACACAGCGCTCTGGTACTGGGCTCACCCAAGGAATCGTCACGTCCTGCACATGGCTGCTTAGCCTCACTTCCGTATATTGGGCCTTCCGTTCACCATAGGCTGTTCTTCCGGAAACCAGAAGAATGCAGTGTGCAGATGACATCCACACAGTGAGCTTTCGATTCGGACTTTCCGCACAATGGATTTGCTATCCGAGCAATATTCCGTTTCGTGCCACTAGGACACTTTTTCCACCTTTTTTGAAAGCCCACACAGTGAGCTTTTGATTCGGACTTTCCACATAATGGATTTGCTATCCAAGCAATATTCCATTTCGTGTCACTGGGACACTTTTTCCACCTATTTTGAAAGCCCACACAGTGAGCTTTTGATTCGGACTTTCCACGTAATGGATCTCCTATCCAGCAATATTCCATTTCATGCCTCTGGGAGGCTTTTGTAACCGACATACCTGTGGTATGAAGTGTGGCAGTCTGAATACTTCTTCATACACCTTTAAATGTCAACCTGTATGTAGTTAAAGTAAGCTACGGTCAACTTGAGCGTGTTGATATCTCCATAGAGCTTGTCCTCAAATGAAGCAGGTGTGGGCCAAAATATCTTTCTCTGTTCTGCATATATTGGGCAATCCTGAAGCAAATGTTTTGCTGTCATTTTTCCAGTTCGACAATTACATTCATCGGTATCTCCTATCTTTAGTTTATTGAACAAGTGGTATTTCAGCCTGTTATGTCCTGTGCGGAGTCTGAAGATTGCTACTTGTTCTCTTCTGTCGAGTTTGTAATATGCATCATCCTTCTGGTGGCCTGGATGCTCTGATTCCCATTTGGTTCTATAGGTGCTTTTTATCAACCTCTTTGTCTCATTATAGGTTATGTCTATGTCAGGCTGTGGTAGTCGTCCGCCCTCTTTTGCCAGTCTGTCAGCCTCTTCATTTCCAGGTATACTGCAATGTGATGGGATCCACTGTATTACAACTTTTTTGGATTTCTGGCATAGACCATGGAGTGCTGCTCTTAGGTCAGCTATTTCTGTGCTGTTATTTCTCTTCAGTATTGAGACAGCTGACTTTGCATCTGTGAAGATAGCTATTTGCTTCTCTTTATTTTCCTCCATCAAGAGCATTTCTGCTGCAGTTTTCAGAGCCTCTACCTCCGCTTTGAAGTTACTTGAAAACTTTCCAGTTGCCACTGAATGTGTTTTTTTCACTCCATTTTTTAAATTTAGGAGAATTCCTCCTCCTCCATTCTCTATTGAATTTTTGGCTGATCCATCTGTATATGCATGGGTCCAATTGCTGCTTGGGTAATGTTCTTTTATATAGTTTAGGGTTATTTCTCTTCTTTCGGTTTCATGCTGAGTGTTCTTTTTCTCAATACCAGGAATGTTTTCTATCATCTCAGGCAGTTGCTGCTGTCTCCAAGCTGGGAACTTGTCTGCATTGTAAATAGGTTTGACTGTTGATATGTTAAGTATGGGATCTGCCCTAATCTTTCGTTTTGCAGTTTCTACAAAGTTGCTACGCTTCAGTCGTCCCTTTCCAAAACCACTAAACCTTTTATACATAGGATGGTCTGTCAATCTTCTAAATTTTTCTGCTTGTTGCTGGGCTCTGCTATCTCTTCTATCCTGCATTGGTTGTAAACAAGTGATCTTTTCAAGTTCATTAATAGGCGTTGTCTTCAGGCTTCCAGTTATGATTCGCATTCCTTGATTCTGGACTTATTTTGTTAAAGTTTGACTTAGCTGCTGTTGCCCAAGCTGCAATGCCATATTCCAGTACTGGCCTCACCCGTCCAGTATATAACTTCTTGAGAACTTTCTCATCTGCTCCCCACGTTGTACCAGCAAGCTTTTTCATGATTGCCATTCTCTGCCTTGCTCTTGTTCGATTTTTCTAAACCTGTGTCTTCCATGTCAGGCGACGATCAAAGGTGACTCCTAGATAGTTTGGATTTTCTTCATGGCGCAATATTTTTCCATTCAATACCAGCTTAGGTTGCTGAGGTTTATTTGAGAGGGAGAATACTGTGCATGTTGTTTTCTCCTCACTTATCTTCACTAGCCATGATTTTGACCAGTCCTCTAGCGCTAATAAGGCTTGCTGTATTCTGCTGTTAGCTGTGCTAATATATTCTTCAGATGTCCATATGGCTAGGTCATCTGCAAAGGAGGATGTGTGTACTCTGGCTGGAAAATTTTCTGTGACATCATTTATATATGCTAGAAATAATGTTGGTGAAAGAACTCCTCCTTGGGGGACACCTTGCTCCAGCAGCATCATTTTGCTTGTTTGTCCTTGTACTTTTTGTCCTGGCAGTTCTGTTCTCAAGGTAGTGGCTGATCCATTTATACATTTTTCCACAAACATGCATGTTTTGCAGTTTTACTTTCAGTCCTTCCTTCCATACTTTATCAAATGCTTTTTCTAAATCTATCCAGACTGCTAGTGTGTGCTTTTTCTCTTGGAAGGCATCCTCTATTTCCTGAGCTATATAGGTTATTTGATCTTCAGTGGATCTGTACTTTCTGAATCCTGCTTGGTGTGGTGTTAAGAGTTTGTTTTCTTCCAGATGCCATGTTAGCCTGCCATTGATAATGCGTTCCATTAATTTTCCTACACAGCTAAGTAGACTGATAGGTCGATAGCCATTTGGTTCTTCCAGGTCTTTTCCTTTCTTTGGGACTGGTATTAGTATAGCTTCCTTCCATGCCTGTGGGACTATTCCCCTCTTCCAGCTGTAATTTAGGACTGCTAGTAGTTTCTTTTTTGCCTTAGTGCCTAGTCCTATTAGCATTTCATTTGTGATTCCATCCTTTCCTGGTGATGTCTTCTTTTTTAGGGTATTCATTGCCTGTTCCATTTCTTCCATTGTTAGATTTGCCATCATATATTCTGCTGCTGTCTCTGTATATCTATGATGTATCTGTTTATCTTTGATTGCTTTCTTCTGTTCGGCTGTAATATCAATGTGGTTTGCACTGGCATAGTGTTCCATTAGTGCATTTGCAGCCTTTTTTCCTGTAAACAAGGCATTTCCTTGTTTAATTGTTATTTGTTTGTTTCTAGGTCCTTCATTGTTCATGGCTTTCACTAGTTTCCATAGTTTGTTTCCATCCCTGTCAAAATTCAGGTTTTCTGTTTTTTTCCTCCAACAATCTCTTGTTGTTTGATTTACTGTTCTTTTATATTTTGCTGAGATGGCTTTGAGAGAGATGTTCGCTTCAGTTGTTTGTTCTCTCTCTGCGGTCTTCCTAGCATCTTAAACTTTGTCCTCCAAAATTTGTAGTTCTTCAGTCCAGTACGGTTTGTAATTTTTCCTCGCTCCTCTTGGAATAGACTCAGTGGCCGCCTGTATTATTGCTCTGTTTAGACTTTCCACCATTTGCTTCATGTTGCCATATCGTGTATTTATGTTTTCACAATATTTGTCTGTTAGTATGGCAAATCTGTCCCAATCTGCTCGTTTGTAATTCCAACGGGGCAAAGGCTTTTGCTCCTGTGGAACATACTCCATATTTATTACAAGCTTGATTGGTCTGTGGTCACTACCTGCTAATTGGTCAAGCACATGGCGATCGATTTTGTGGAGGATGTCTCCTGTGCAGAAAGCTAAGTCTGGAGTAGAAGTGGTAATCCATCTTCTGGAGTAGAAGCTCGGTGTGTCATCCGCTTTGTTGAGTAGATGGAGATTTGAGTCTATTTCCCAGTCCTCCACTTCATCTCCTCTTTTGTCAGTATCTGGGTATCCCCATCTTTCTGAACGGCTATTTAAGTCTCCGACAACAATGCAATTTGTGTCAGTTATTTCCATGTTTGAGAGTGTAAGATCCTTATCTGCCGGGCTATACAGATTGTAAATTCTTATTTTCACGTCATTTATCATTATATCAACACCTATAATTTCCGTTTGGTTGTCAGAGATCACAGATACTTCGCTGCAAGGTATTGTATTTCGTGTAAGTGTTACAACTCCTCCTTTGTGTCCTTCGCGGTCGAAACGTGTGGCCTGATATCCCTCGACTGAAAATGTGCGATTGGCGTTGAGGTGTGTCTCTTGAATGCATGCCACATCTATTCTATCTTTATGAAGACGCTGTGTTAGGGAGGCTTTCTTGTTATAAACTCCTTCTGCATTCCATTGTAGTATGTTGAGTGTCCGGGGTGTTTGGTCAATAACTCTTAACCTACTCCTCTGTGCCTTGACTCCACAGCACAGGGGAAGGTGACCACCTGTAGTCATGGGTGGACCCCCTCGAGGCAGGGGGCCCGGCACTATCACCGCCTGATGGGACTTCACGGGATTAGCACCATAACGATTAATTTTCATCTGTGGCATCATGAAATGATAAAGTTACGTTGCACTTCTTTGTCAAGCCTATGGCTCAGTACATCCGATTTCGACAAGCATTTGTTCGGGATGCTTTCCCTAGCCTTTGACTGTCCCCAGTCTACCTACAAGGCAGCAGGTTTGTACGTCTCTTCGTCTGGTCCCTCTCCCTTGACCTGTCCGACATGGGTGACCCTACCAGTAGCTGTGCTACCGTCGGCATAGCTCTTGGGGTCATTGGAACGCTCAAGCCCCTCTACCTCGTCAAGGTGGACGCACGGCAGAGGGGCTCCCTCTTTCAGTATGTATGTTTGTCTGTCTCATATCCTCATGCTCTTTCTTCCTCTTCCTCTGCCCCTGTCTCCCCCTCCCTCTCTCTGGAAGGGCAGAATGTTAGACGGGCCAGCGTGCCCAATTCTTAACCGTTTGAAAATAAAGTTTGTTAGTTCGCTCTCTCTCTCTCTCTCTCTCTCTCTCTCTCTCTCTCTCTCTCTCTCTCTCTCTCTCTCTCTCTCTCTCTCTCTCGCATTCACCTATCTCCTTCAGTATGTCTGTCTCCCCTCCCCATATCTCTCACCCCCTTTACACACTCTGTCTGTCCTCCTTCACTCGCTCTTTCGGCATGTCTTCTTCTTCTTTCATTCGTTTGAAATTTGTCTATATCTGCAATTTTGTCTCTTGTATGAATTTAACTGTCTTTTTTTTTTAGTTCACTCAGTGATCCATAGAGTTTACAGTCTGTCTGTCTGTCTGTCTGTCTGTCTGTCTGTCTGTCTGTCTGCCTGCCTTCATGCCCTCTCTCTCTCCCCATCTCTCTCTCTCTCTCTCTCTCTCTCTCTCTCTCTCTCTCTCTCTCTCTCTCTCTCTCTCTCTCTCTCAGCTATGTCTTCCATCCCCACTGTTATCTTCTGTATTCCTTCCCTGACATCTTTGTCCAACTCTCCTCTCAATTCAATCTTTGAAATTCTTATCAGTCTATTTTTAATAATACCTCATTGACATTTATGTCAATCTATGTGGATGTCATTCGTTGTCTATTTGATTGTTCTTCCGTTTTTATTCTTTACATTGTGGTAAATTTCATTGTCTATATGTCTCTCTGATCAGTTTTTCTCTTCACATTATGACTTCTTTCGCATTTGAGTATTTGAATATTGAAATTAAAGATGACATCACTGCACGCAGGACATTCCCACAAGTTCTCCGCCCCCTTCTTCAAAAGCCAGCGTAGAGTTCCTTCATTCGGATACTCATCTCATTGTCGCTCCCTTGCTCTTTTCATATCAAGTTTGTCAGTTGTCACAAAGTTTTCACGATTATTTCCCCTCATAACATTCCCCCAAAATATTTTAACGGTCAACGCCAAACCACTTTACGGTTTTTATCTTATTATTGAAGTGCTACCTCGTCTGCTTTCCTGTCTGTCTGTTGTACTCTTCTCATTTCCACACATAAATCACACTTTCTTATCAGGCGAACCAACTCCGACTTCAGAGGTAGCTGCAGTTAGATGTTTCGCAGCTTGTCTGTTTATGAAACAAAGAAGTGAAGAATAAAACGTTGGTGGTTGTGGAGAGAGAAGGTAAAGTTAGTTGCATATCCTTTACAAGACATCAAGGTCAACCCCAGCACCTTTGAATGTGTGTGATTTCTTGCCAAGTTTACATTCGGTACTTTGCCGTTTGCTTTCTGAGAGACCGATGTTTATACCATTGCTTGAAAACCAGATGATAGGCTAGCAGAGAATGCACCTCTTGGTGGTCGACTACCTATGGACAAAGGAGAGGTGCTTGTGCGCCTGTGGGACCAGGTGGAGGAACAGATTGAGAACCCATATGTGGAAAGGATGATATTGCGGAGGATTGCCAGGCGTTCTGGTAGAATCTCAAAACTGAGAGGGAAGACCAGGAGAACATTTAATCAGATAGCGGTGGGAACGATTAGTAGTGTGACTCTTCGCTGGCTGTTGAACGAGGGGACGGAGAACGTATGGGAATGTCCTGAGTGCAGTGATGTCGGTTCTTAGCTCAACTCAACTCAACCAGAGTAAAGCGATCTGCTTCCAAATCGCCCGCAGTTGTGTTTCGAATGCGGGATTATGAATTGCGTTAGAAACCCCTTCGCCACAGTGCGTGTAGAAGATGAAGGACTTTCATCAATGTTGTTGCTGTTGTTTGCCCTCAGCCGCTTCCGTTGTTGCAGTCTACTCGGCCAAGTTCCTGATCCGCGGTACGGTGGACAGCCTGAGTCCAGCTGCCGATGTTATTGCCATGTCAAAGGCGGAGATCAAACTTGGGGACATAGCCGAGGGTCGAAACGTGACGGTCAAGTGGCGAGGCAAGCCGCTGTTCGTGCGCCATAGAACAGACGAAGACATTGAGCGGGAAGCTGCCGTTGATCTGTCCACTCTCAGGGATCCACAGTTAGACGCCGATAGGGCCCAGAACCCGAAGTTTCTCATTGTGATTGGAGTTTGTACACATCTAGGTAACAGAGGATGTTTGTATGCGCTCCTTTCTGTTTACATATATTATAAATCTGTATATCTGCTCGTCCCTCCGTCAGTTCATCCATTCATATATATCTGCTTAACAGTCTGTCCATTAGTGTATGTATATTTTTGTCTACCAACATCTTTGCTTTATTGACTACACAGAGGCTGCCGGTAAAATAAGACATGATGAACATGCAAGTAGATCTACAAATTGAGGGGAAGGACCTCAGACTTGTAAAAAACAAATACAGGAAACAGCAAGCTGCCATAAAGATTGGTAATGAAGTAGGTCACTATCAGCTTATTAAGAGACCGTTCTCCGTGGCCAAAGGCTTGCGAACGCGGTTCGTGAGCCGGGTACCAGGCGTTCGAAGCTCAGCTACGACCGATTTGTGCATCAGACGGTGTCGCGTTGTGTTATAACGTGCTGGTATTGGCGCCGGTCGTCCAGAAAGCAATGGCAAACTACTGAACGTAACACTTTCCTAGTGCATCAACAGCAGCTGAAAAATGCTGGTGTTGACTGCAACGTCCCGTAAGAGATACGCAACACACACACAAAAAGAGGGGTGTGTGGCAGGGAGACGTAGACAGTCAACATTTTTGGGCACGTTTATGAGAAGAAATAAACTAGAGAACTTGGTGACAACTGACGAGATCGAGGGGAAAAGAACAAGAGGAAGGCAGAGAAGTAAATATCTTGATTTCTTGGCCACATAACATGGTCGAGACAAGAACACTGAGCTGATCTACGACTCTGGTGATCGCGAAACATGAACGACAGCGCTTATCGGCATGGCATACGATGACCTTTTTGTCTACCTAACACGTAAATGGGAAATACGACGAAAGGTAAATGACTGATACAAGCCAGCGTTTCGACCAAATTCTTTATCAGCGGACAAAACTGGTGATCACTGTGCCTGTTGTAATGAATTGTTGCGTGTCGTTTGCTGCACGTTCTAATCAACCCTAGGTTGATATTCTGGGCAATTTAACGTTCAGCAGTTTGCCATTGCTTTCTGAGCGTGAATTCAACTTTTAAGTCTAACTGACCAGTGAAGGGAATAAACTCCCTACCCACCATCAGCGCACGGGACGTTAAAGAACGAGCGCGTGTCTCATTTCGGTCACACTTACCTCTCTGTTTATAATAATTAAGATGTTTTATTTCCATATTAGAAGTTAATTACAGTAAGTGCGAGTTAGTGTCACCCATTATATACAACAATAAGAAAGAGACAAACAACTTTCTTCGGTCATGTGATGAGAAGAGAGGCATTGGAGAACATCGTGACAACTGGAAAGATCGAGGGGAAGAGAGGCAGAGGCCGACCAAGAGAAATTATGCTGGATGGATTGAGACAGTGGCATGGAGGTATATCAGCAGCAGAGTTGATCCAGAACACTAAAGACTGAGATCTGTGGAGAGACATGAACGCCTACGCCAGCTGACATGACACTTGATGATGATGATTGTCACCCAAATAGAATACATAGACACTATGATGGCTCTTGTGTTGACTGATTGACTGTCTAATTAATTTGAATTGTTTTTCCGGGGTATACACCATCCCGGAGACAGCCACGTATTATCTCTCTCTCTCTCTCTCTCTCTCTCTCTCTCTCTCTCTCTCTCTCTCTCTCTCTCTCTCTCTCTCTCTCTCTCAGGAGTTGTCAGGGTATAGGGGTGGTTAGGGACAACTGGTGTAACCCTTGTACTAACAGTTAAAGTTAGTTGCATATCCTTTACAGGACATCGCAGTCAACCCCAGCATTTGTTGCGGTTTGTGATCTCTTGGGAAGTTTACGTTCAGTAGTTTGCCATTGCTTTCTGAACAACCGGCACTCATACCATTTCGTTAAAAAAAATCTAACTATTTCGTACGCGGTATACGGGATTATAAATTGCGTCCGTAACGCCTTCACCACGGAGCCGGCATTTTTTACGCTCGCTCGCTTTGAACTCAAGCGTAGTCCATACAACCACTTCCGGTAGTTCTGGACTGAATTGTGCGTGTGTGTTAGCTTTCCTTATTAACAGTGCCCACTCCGACTTCAGAGGTAGGCCTACTGGTAATTGACGTCCCCAAGTCAAGGACGACAGATCAACATTTTAGTCCAACTGTCCGGTGTAGGGGGTTAACCCCTAACCTCGACATCAGCACACCGGATGTTTAAGAACACGCGTTCTTATCCATTCCGCCATTCTGACCTGCGTAGCCTGTATAGCCTCTGTACTAGTGGTGAAATATTTACCAGATGTGGCCGTCAGTACCTGGATTAGACCCCTCAGCTCAACGCTGTCATGTTCTTCTGCAATCAGTATCTTTCATATTCGTAATACACCTCTCTCTTACCATTGTCACAGAACTATAACAAAAACTGTCATTTACTGCCAATATAGTACCTTGCGGTGTATGTAGAGGGGTCTTTGAGCCTGAGGAATTAAGGCCGCCTGGCTAGTGTAGTCGCTGCGAACTGTGCTGGTTAGGATTTTCGTTTTGACCCCGACAGAAAAAAATCCCACACCTTACCGAGGGATCGAACCTGGGTTTCCCGAACGAGAGTCCGGCGGTCTAGCCACTCGGTCGGCCGCTCCTCCTCATAGAACATGTTGGCAATAAAAGCTAACTGAACTGCCATTGTTGCTTGTTGTACCTTGCGGTGTAAGACAGGGGCGTCGTGAGTCTGAGGTGTTGATGACCACCCGGCTAATGCAATCACCGCGAACTGTGCAGGTTAGGGTTTTCTAATCTCCATTTGATGTCTGATACGCTCACTGTGTGACCTGTCTGAAATCATTTTCTCCTTTGCCTGTATTCCATTTCTGATCTTTCTCCTCCATGCAACACGATCAGCGGCGACTTGCTTCCAAGATGCAATATCGATGCTTGTATCAATAATGCACCGCGTACACACATATCTGTACCGTAGTAGAGGATCTTAATATGCCTCGCTGCAGATGCTCAGTTCCGGTACCAGTTTTGCATCCCCCGATGCTTTCTGAACTTGGAGAGGGGGAGGAGATCTCTGCAACACAATGGCAACGGAGATAGTACTACGGTAGTCTGTCGGGATAAAACTCCTTACATCAACCTCACTCCAGTAGATGCAGGGCCTTTATAGGGCTTAGACGATCAGCGGACCGGATTTAAGAGTTAGTAGTTAGTCTTCCAGAGGGTTCACAAATCAGTCCTTCAATTCATGATATCACGGCAAATTATAAGTGAAATATGACACGACACTATCTCCGTGGGGAGCCGCGCTGGTGTAGAGTCTAGACGCAGACTTGATGGGTATGTGTTTGATCCGCTTCAGGCCTGATTCAGATTTTTAAAATGGATCTAAGATTCCAGGTCGACCCAGCCTAAAATAGGTACCAAGGAATGTCGTGGGCAGTAATGGCGGTCGGTTTGATATCGGCCACGTCACACACCAAGTGCGGGTAATCTACAGGGTGTATTATTAATGACTGTGCAGTGTTTGAAAGACGAGATTAGAACAAGAATTGGTAGCCTTTTGCAAGATGAAAAACATACTGACCAATAAAAAGATATCAATTGAAACGAAGAAAAGAGTATTGAAGTGCTACATAGAACGTGTACTTTTGTATGGATGTGAAGCATGGACAATGAGCAGTCAAGCTGAAAAACAGCAATTGGCTGTGGAAATGTGGTTTCTGAGGAAAATGCAAAGAATACCATGGACAGGCAGAAAAACAAATGAACAAGTCCTTCAAGAAACAAATGCAGATCGTAAATTGATTAGAGACATTAGACGTAGGCAGTCAAAAATTGTCGGGCATGTTATGAGAAGAAATGAATTGGAGAACTTGGTGACAACTGGCAAGATCGAAGGGAAGAGACCAAGTGGAAGACCGAGAAGTAAATACATGGATACCTTGGCCACGAGGCATGGTCGAGACAGAAAAACGGAGCTGATCCATGACTCTGGTGATCGAGTGAGATGGCAAAACGTGACCGCCCATGCTTAATGGCATGGCACATGATGGATAGAGTGTCTGAAAATATTGCCGGTCCAAGTTTTGTATTTACTTCTTATGTTGCATGAACTTAACAGCGGGTGAATCAAAACTTGGACCGACAATATTTCCAAATACTGCACAGTCATTAAAATATACCTTATATAAAAAAAAACCTGGGTTTAGCACCATATGCCCAGGGCTCTTTAAGGCGTTAAATGGTCCTTCGAGTGTGTATATGTGCGTTGTTGAGTGGGTGCATAACTGGGGGAGTGTGTATACATGATATGTGTGCGTTGTTGAGTGGGTGCCTAACTGGGGGAGTGTGTGTAAATGATGTCAGTGTGTATACAGGATTGTATGTGTGTATTTATGAATGTGCGTGTCTAAAGTGTGTCTTCCTGTCTGTCTCTTAACGTGGTAATATGCATTGTTTATGTTTACAACATTCATTTGACGTATTTTTTTTCCTATGTGAATGTAACATGCTATATGAAGGAAAGATGAGTGATTGGAATTGTCGAATGTAAGACGGGCCTGCATGTCCAATTTGTGACCCTTTGAAAATAAAGTTCGTTCGTTTGTTCTTACTATCTCTATGATGACTATTCCCATGTCCCCCTGTATTATGTTGATCAGCACACCTCCATCTTGCAGGATGTATACCAATCGCTAACGCTGGTGACTACGAAGGCGGATACTACTGCCCGTGCCACGGGTCTCACTATGACGGATCGGGAAGGATAAGAAAGGGCCCGGCCCCCCTAAACCTGGAAGTGCCCCCGTATGAATACATTGACGACACCACTGTTGTTGTGGGCTGAGACCCGCTGTTGACGTCTGCTGAAGTGCGTCAGCAAAACTAAACACTGTCATGGCGCTGCCGGGTTGTGTCTTCTTTTGCTTGAAAGAACATAATAAATTAGTGCTGTTGACTTACATTGCTGTGTTTGTGTTAACTATCTAAAGAAAGAAGTAAAACCCGTATTTTAATTACAGACATTAGACGTAGACCGTCAAGATTTATTGAGTACGTTATAATGAGAAATAAACGGGAGGACTTTGTGACAACTAGCAAAATTTAATGAGAAAAAGCGAAAGGAAGACATACAGAAATACCTGGATGGCTTGGCCTCATGGCGTAGTCGGGACAAGATCGTTTGAGATGCTGAACCATGACTGCCCGCGTCTATCGGCATGACCAATTACACCATTAGAGTAACATGAGAAATTAATTGACAGACGTTGAAATGGAGTTCTTATTGTATTTATTTCGTGCACTGGCTGTGAACTCATGCGTAGTTAATACGTGTGCTACTACTTCTAATGCAGTGGAATGATTTTTTTTTTTTTTTTTTTGCGTGTGAATTAGCAGTGTCCCTCTCCATCAGGCGAATTCACCCCGACTTCAGAGGTACTTGTAATTCACGTCCCCAAGTCAAGGGCCAAAAGTCAACATATTAGTTTTTTTATAAGATATGTCATCATTAAGAGACATTTATTTGCATTCTTAGAAGACATGTTAACGGCACGTTATGAGAAGAAATAAACTAGAGAACTTAGAGACAACTGGCAGGGTGAAGGGAAGAGAACAAGGGGAATGCAGAGAAGAAAATACCTGGATGGCTTGGAAACGTAGTATTGTCGAAACAGCAATATAGAGGTGTGCCACGACTCTGGTGATAATGTGAGATGGCGAAACGTGACCGCCCACGCTTATCGGTATGGCACATGATGATGATGATGACTGACATTCTTAGAAGACATGACAAAATTAATAAACATTGATTGCTTTTCTTAAACGACAAAACAAAATTAACAGACATTGATTCGTGTTCTTAGAAGACATGACAACATTTACAGACATCTCCATTCTTAAAAGACATGAGGACATTAAATGGATAATGACAGGCGTTTTTAGCAGATATGACAGAACATAAGCGAAGGCGGCCTTTTGAGAGATGTTGCTGCTGAGCTGTCACTTGTTAGGGTTTTATATACTCAATGCCTTTGCATAATCTTGTGATATTCCTCTTCTTCCGGTGCCTATCTGGAGGAAGCATTGACAATCACGGCTCTCTTATCCCTCTCCGCCTCTCTTTCTCTTCTTTGTCTCTCTCCGTCTCAATCTCTCTCTCTCTCTCTCTCTCTCTCTCTCTCTCTCTCTCTCTCTCTCTCTCTCTCTCTCTTTCTCTCGTGATCGAGCTATACGTCTAGTTTCTGGCATAAAGCACGTTGAAAGTAATAAGTTATACAGTCATCTAAGACTTCTACCACTTCAAAAGCACTTCCTTTTTAACAAAGCCAAATTAGTGAATAAAATTATATCTGAAAATACCCCAGAGTATCTTCTACCGTTAATTCAATCTAATGCAATGAACAGTAAGCGCTTAAATTTATTGCACATTCCGAAGCCTAGATTGGACTTTTACAAAACATGTTTCGCGTATTCTGGTACTCACTTGTGGTATAGCCTTCCACCAGATCTTAAAACTCCAATGAGTCCCTACACATTAAACCGAAAACTCTGTCAATACTTACTCCATACCGACTATATGCCTCCATAAGCTACCCTTTTTTTTTTTTTTTTTTTTAGCATATCCTTTACAGGACTTAGCTGTCAGCACCAGCATCTTTCAGCTGTATGTTGATCTCTTGGCAAGATTACGCTCAGTAGTTTGCCATTGCTTTCTGAGCGGCCGGCTCAGTATCTCGCAAGTCACGAGCGGGAGCGGAACCGCCTCAGTTCTCGCTCCGCTACGAGACTCTGCGTGATAGACGGGATTACAGAGAGAAAGTGTTGTAACCCCACAGCCAGAGAGACCGGCTACCTACGGGTATCATATTTCACAATCATTCTTCATTGTATGTGTGAGTGAGTGAGAAAGAGTGTGAGTGAAACAGTATGAGACATAGAGAGTGAGAGAGTATGTATGCGTGTGCCTGAGTGTGAAAGAGTGAGTGAGTTTGTGTGTGTGTGTGTGTGTGCACGTATGTGTGAGAGATTGAGTGAGAGAATGAGTGAGTGAGATAAAGGTTGTGTGTCTGCCTGTCTGTGTGAGAGAGTGAGAAAGTGGGTGAGGAGTGTGAGTTAGAGAGTCAGCGAGTGAGTAAGGGAGAGTGAGTGGATGAGGAGTGTGAGTTAGAAAGTCAGCGAGTGAGTAATGGAGAGTGAGTGAGTGAGTTAGAGTGAATTTGTGAGTATGTGTGTATGTGCGCGTGTGTGAGCGAGTGAGTGTGTAAGAGAGGGATTGGGTGAGTGAAAGAGTGTGAGTGAGGGAGTGATTAAGTGAGAGAGACTGAGTGCATGTGTCTGTCTGTTTGTCTGTGTGTATGTGAGTTGGAGAGTTATTTAGTGCGGTTTAAAGAGTGAATGAGTGAGTGTGAGAGAGAGAATGAATTTGTGAGTATGCGTGTATGTGAGTGAGTGTAAGTTAGTGAATGAGAGAGAGAGAGAGAGAGTGGGTGAGTGAGAGAGTGCATGAGAAAGTGAATGAGCGAGAGAGAGAGAGTGAGTGAGTGTGTGTCTGTTTGCTTGTCTGTGTGTGCGAGAAAGTAAGTTAGTGTGGTTTAGAGAATGAATGTGTGTGTGTGTGTGTGAGAGAGAGAGAGAGAGAGAGAGAGAGAGAGAGAGAGAGAGAGAGAGAGTGTAAATGGGAGAGTGAGTGAGAGATTGAGCGAGACAGTAAATAAGTGAGTATGTGTCTGTGTGTATGTGAGTGAGAGATAGAGAGTAAGAGAGGGTGAGTGTGAGAGTGTGTGAATATAAGCGAGAGTGGGAGAGAGAGAGAGAGAGAGAGAGAGAGAGAATGAGAGTGTGTGAATGTGCGTGAAAGGCAGCAAATAGAGAGAGAGTTGAGCGCACGCATGTTATGTAACATGCTATTCCATATTTTTTGTGTATTCTTCTTCTTCGTTCGTTCGCTTGAAATATGTCTATATCTGCAATGTTGTCTCTTGTATGAATTTAACTGTCTTGGAGTATGTGCTCTGCTGTCTGCAAGGCCAATCCACACGTGCACATGGCTGTTTCACCAATCTTGAATTTTGTATACATGTGGTTGTGTAATCTATTGTGTCCTGTTCTGAGGCGCAGAACAATGACTTGTTCTGGTCTGTCCATAACGTGGTAGTCATCTTGAGCAGGTTTTCTTGGCTCTCTGACTGATTTGATCATTCTTTTCTTTTGGTGGTATGTAACGGACACATCAGGCTGTCCTTCTTCGGCTCCTTCCTTAGCCAATTGATCAGCTTTGTCGTTTCCAGGTGCTCCACAGTGAATGGTATCCGCTGTATGGTGACCTTATGCTGACTGCTAAGTTCAGAAAGTAGTGTCCTTAGTACTGGCAATTTCCCAGACAGGAGCGCCTCGAGTACTGATTTTGCATCTGTCGGTAGCACCACAGGTTGTGTACCATTGGTGGTATTTAGTAATTTCTCTGTTGCTATCTTGATTGCCTCAATTTCAGCATCATAGTTATGGCAGTACTTTCCTGTCGGTACTCTGGCTGTGTCCCTAGTATTATTTGGGTATTCTATGTACACTCCCGCTCCTCCATTTCGAACAGTATTTTGTGCCGACCCATCTGTATAGACTCGGATCCAGAGGTCCTGTGGGTATTCTTCATCAAGGAAGCTGAGAGTGGCTTTTCTGCGCTGCACACTGTTCTGTTCTTCCTTGTCAAATATTCCTCTCACTTTTGTCTGGATTTGTAATGATAGTCTATGCTCATCTTTCCATGGAGTTCGCTCTGGAATAGTTGTTAGGGGGATACCAACTGTGGGCAGATCGGTGGTTTCTCTGCAGAGTCGTTTGGCCTGGTGGATAAAACTACTTCATTTCAACCGCCCCATAGCTAAGTTTTCAAATCTGTTCTTCATAGGGTGGCCTGGCAAGCTGAGGAACTTTTCTGCTTGTATTAGCGTTTTCGTATCTCTGCGCTCTCTAAGTGCTTGTGTCCTCCCCATCTTCTCCATTTCCACTATAGTGCTTGATTTTGCACCTTGTCCAGCTCTTGTAGTGTGGTTTTTGATGCTGAACACCACGCAGTTGACCCATATTCCAGGTGTGGTCGTATGCTCTGTTGGTAAACTTTGCTAAGTATTTTCCCTCTGGCTCCCCATGTCGTTCCACTTAGCTTTCTCAGGATGGCTATTTTCATTCTGGCTTTTACTACTGCTTTGTTGATGTGCTTTCTCCATGTCAGCCTGCCATCAAATGTTACTCCAAGGTGCCAAGCTGTAGGTTCCTGTTCATTATGATGCGTTATCTATAAATCTATGAGCTCAACGACAACTAGTCAAGGTGACAACAGCTGGAGCCTCAACTGTGAACTCAAAAGACGAAGTAACTTCTGGGTTGAACAATACGAACGCTGTTTTAATCTGACAGCTGACACTGGTGGTTGTAACAAATATCCTCTTGTACACTTAAAGTGCCTGTAATTGCCAGGCGGGCATTTAAGTTATAGGTACAATAATACATATTTTCAAATACAATCAATTTGCAGCAATTTGATACCCATATAGATATGCAACATAGGATGGACTTTACTCTTCACACGTACGCTTTCTTCAATGAAATTCATACTGGACATCGCGACATTACACGACACGTATTGGAATTACACATGACTGGATTCTCATACTCGTAACCGCATATTATTTACACGTTGGACATGTATATTGGAGGAAATCTGGAGATGGACTGCACACGTTGGACTGTCCCTTCCACACCCTTGCTTCCCTCCGCATAATCAGGACGCTCATCCACACCGACATTTCCCTCAATAGAAGTCACTCACGCCTCTTGAACCAGCATTTACACATGAAGTTATGATGGCCGTTTTCATCTCCAACCATCTGTTGTTATCTTTATAGCCACTGATAAATGCCAACAAGTCCTTAGCCACACTAATATGCTCCAGAAACAAATGTCACGGCCTTCTCTGTCGAGAACTCCACAAAGTCTGTTTGTTGTTAATTGACGTCAGCGTTTCGTTTTCTCTGTTGACAACTTGTCTCCTTGTTTCTCTGAGCTTTCGGCTTCTAGGATTCTCCACGTACTTTCTTTGACGTAATTCCCGGGCACCAGCTATATGGCACAAGGTATGTTGGTTCTTTATCTTCTCTTAGGGGTGTTCCATTTATCTTGATGATCCCTGCCTTTTGTTTTGGAGAGAGGGTAAATAGAGTGGTGCCGCACTTGTCAGTGTTTATGCTGACACACCATCTATTTGCCCATGCAACAAATATATCTACAGCGCTTTGTAGCAGTCTGGTGGCCACTGATGCATGCTCATTTGTGCTCCATAAAACCAGGTCATCGGAGTACATTGCCGCTTTAATTCCATGCGGTAGATTAGCTACGAGATCATTGATAAAGATTAGAAAAAGTGTGGGGCACAAGACTCCGCCCTGGGGAACACCGTGACGCAGTAGTACTTTATTGCTCTTGAGTCCGTCTATCTGTACTCGGGCTCTTCTGTTGTGCAAGTATGCTTTCACCCATTTGTACATTCTTCCATTGACTTTGCAGCTTCTCAATGTCTTCATCAGACCTTCTTTCAAGACTTTGTCAAAGGCTTTCTTTAGATCTATCCATGCCGCAAGCACCAGCTTCTTCTCTTGGAATGCATCCTCAATTTCTTGAGAGAGGTAGGTTGTCTGATCTTCCGTAGAGTAGCACTGCCTAAAGCCAGCCTGCTGTGGCACAATGATGATTTTACTTTCAATGTACCATTGCAGTCTGTGATTGATGATGCGCTCCAGTGTTTTGCAGAGACAGCTGGTGAGGCTAATTGGTCTGTAGCTAGAGGCAATGGAACCATCTTTCCCTGATTTTAGGAGGGGTATCATGATTGCTTATCTCCAGGCTTGTGGAATACTGCCTAAGGTCCAACTGTTATTGAAGATCTGCAACAGCTTTGCTTTGGTCTCTGTTACTAGGTTCCTGATCACTTCATTGGAGATACCATCAGCTCCTGCTGACTTTCTCATTTTCAGTTTTGATATGGCTAGCTCCAGTTTGCTGATTGCGATAAGTGCCTCCAGAACCTCATGTACTGTTTCATTCTAACCTGTATGTTGTCATTTCTCTCGAATCTCTTGTTGTTTCTCAGGACTAATGTTGATATTGTTATCTTGTGCGAATGAGTCCGCAAAATTGTCAGCTGCTTGCTTTCCTGTTAAGACGTTAGTAGTATATGGCGTGCACTTGCCACATGATTGGAGGGTAAACTGGTAGGGTAATTTGGGTTTATGAAGGAAATACGGGGAAAATGTCGACTCGGTGAAATTTTTTTTTCGGCGTGCCTGGTGGGAATTTTTTTTCGGCGTGTGGGGACTTTTTTTTCGTGGGAACGAAATTTTTGGCGCTGCCTGGTGGGGAAGTAATTAAGGTAAAATGTTCTGCGAGGTTGTGAGATGAGTGGTAGTACTTAAAGAGAGGGCACGGCTGAGGGAGGGGTATATATTTTAGAAATGAGTATATGAATGCGTAGTGATGAACAAGGGTGTGATGGGTCGTTCTACTCATGGGTATATGGTGGTGGGCGTAGACATAATATGTATGGGTAGTGATAGACAAGGGTGTGCTGGGTCGTTCTACTCATGGGTATATGGTGGTGTAGATATAATGTGTGCGTAGTGATGAACAAGGGTGTGATGGGTCGTTCTACTCATGGGTATATGGTGGTGGTGTAGATATGAATGTGTGCGTGGTGTTGTGATGGGTCGTTCTACTCATGGATATATGGTGGTGGCGTAGACTTAATGTGTCTGTGTAGTGATACACAAGGGTGTAATGGGTATAGGGTGGTTACGTGTATGACTGTATCTGTGTAGTGATGAACAAGGGTGTGATGGATCGTGGTTATACTCGAAGTAAGAGCTGGTTACTATCATCTGAACAGTGTGATAGTAGTGAAGGGTGGTATATTCACCGATTACAAAGGAAAGCATATAAAGTTATAATGAGTATGGTGGTAAGGGGTATTAGTGATCAAGTAGAAGTGATATAGGGGTGGTCATAAATATAATAAGAGGTGTTTGCAATTACACACTGGTCAACCAGTGGTCAAGTGGTCAAGTAAGGGTCAAGTAGTCAAGTAAGGAAATTTTAGGGAAAAGTGATTGTAATGATATGGTGGTGATTAAAGAGTGGTAAATTAGTGGTCAAGTAGTGGTCAAGCAGTGGTCAAGCGGTGGTCAAGTGAGGAAAATTTTAGGGAAATTTTAGGGAAAAGTGATTGTAATGATATGGTGGTGATTAAAGAGTGGTAAATTAGTGGTCAATCAGTGGTCAAGGAGTGGTCAAGCGGTGTGTAAGTGAGGAAAATTTTAGGGGAAATTGGTCGTAGTGACATGGTGATGATTAAATTAGTGGTAAATTAATGATCAAGTAGTGGTCAAGCAGTGGTCAAGTAGTGGTCAAGGGGTCGAGTGACCACTTAAATTGTAGAGGACGATGTGCCTAAGATTATGGTAGTGATTAAAGTGATCGATGACGTGGTCAAGCAGAGGTCAAGCAGTGGTCAAGTAGTTGAGTGACCACTTAAATTATAGGGGAAAGTATGTATATTGCAATGGTGGTGGGTAAAGTGAGGAAGAATCAATAGTAGTGAAAATACTACTACGAATATTAGCGACAAGCACAAAGACAACCAAGTACATACTTGATACACACAAATACAAAGACAACGAAACACACGTACACACATACAGAGACAAAGGCAACCATACCATTACTACTATCACAACAACAGCTATACACAAGTACACACCCATAATCAAAGACACAAATACACACACACACACACATACAAACACAAAGGCAACCATACACAGACAACCCATACCATTACTAATGTCATCACAACTATACACAAGTACACACACTTGATACACTTGTACATACAGACCTACAAGCACACAAGAACACTCAAAGACAAATACAAAGACACACCCATACCATTACTACTGTCACTATCAACAGATATACACACGTGCAGAGACAGCACAAAGACACACCCATACCATTACTACTGTCATCACAACCAGTACAGACACACTCACCCATACACAAGAACACTCAAACACAAAGACACAGACACACTTGTACATACAGACACAGAAGTACAGACAATCCATACTATTACTACTGTCATCACAACTATACACCCATACACATTTGATACACTTGTACATACAGACACATAAGTACACAAAAAACAAAGAGGGCCACACAAACCAGTACTACTGGTATCACAACCACTACAGATACACTTGTGCATACAGACCTACAAGAATATCACATACCCCCTTTGGTAAAGAAACGCTGATATCCGAGACTACGTCATCAACGCCATGTGTAAAAGTCATTAAGTATGAGTCATCGGTTTGTGGGAAGCAGGCGTGAGAATAGCTTACTGCCACGTCAGCTAGGTCGTGTGCAGAACCAGTGTATAAAATAGAAGGCGTCTCTTGTGAGCTCAGTACCAGTTCACGGGCTGACTTGTCTATCTACAGAGGTGCTTCAGGCTGGTGTGAGCAGTGTAGTAAGCAGATATTGTTCACGTACTGACTTGGCTACATCGGTGAAACAGGTTGGTATGAGCAGTGTTCGTGTAGTAACCAGCTATTTTTCACGTAGTGACTTGGGTACAGCAGTGAAACTTGGTGTGAACCTTATTCGTGTCGTTGGCCTCTGATAAAACAGTGAAACATTGTATACACCAGAACATTTTTTCGTGGTTGTAAGAAAGAAGAAAAAAACAGTTTATCAATATGACCACCAGATCTACTTTCACGTGTTCAGTGTGCGACAAAGCCTATTGTGATAAGTATACCCTTAATCGTCACATTCGGACCATTCACGAGGGGAAAGACCAAGTATATCCCTGTCAGTTATGTGATAAGGTGTGTAATACGAACGATGGCCTACAAAAACACAAACGAATACGTCATCAGCCACGTATGAATACACCAAACACTCCAATACCAGAGACGACAGCACCACCTGTCTATTTACACCATCATCGTAGTGTAAGTCAAGTACCAGACTGCCACCACTGTATCTTCAATGATAACCTTACCCGTCATAATAGGAACATTCACAATGATTATCCCTGTCAGAGACGTGACAATCTATACAATTCGAACCTACAACGGTACTTACATCACCAGACATCACGAGAAAGGATGACACCCTTAGACACCCTGGCAACACCTCCACTCATAGTAGCAGAGGATATCCAACCAAATGATAGAGACAGTTTGGCAGCCCTTAAGGCGTACTGCAAGGACCTATCGCTTATGCTACCCAATCAAGTGGTAGTATTAGAAAAAAGTGTCGACCACCGCTATCGGGTGGTTTTGGTATGATAAAAAGAAGTATTCAGATATCTTGTATGATATCTCATACATGTCTTTATTCTGGATCCGAAACATATAAGGTATGTGTGATGACTTCGACAACAACAGTGTTTTTTTGATAGTCAACTATATACTCAAAAATGAAGATCACTAATCCAGAACTTTTTGGTGTTTCACTAATCATCTATGTCATTGATTGTTTCTTATATAGCTAAACTGTTTTTCACTACTCATGTATGTCCTTGATTTTATCTTATATCACTAAAGTGTTTTTCACTAATCATCTATGTCATTGATTGTTTCTTATATCTCTAAACTGTTTTTCACTAATCATCTATGTCATTGATTGTTTCTTATATCACTAAACTGTTTTTCACTACTCATCTATGTCATTGATTTTTTCTTATATCTCTAAACTGTTTTTCACTAATCATGTATGTCATTGATTTTTTTCTTATATCACTAAAGTGTTTTGATGAATAATACATTCTTTGATATATTGAAACCAAGTTTTTTTTTTGTTGATTTTCTTTATTGTTTTTGTTTTCATGACGTTGTCTTGTCGGCTCAGAGCTTACATTACCAGACATGAACAATGTCTTAGAAGAAGTTATGGCAAATACAGAACAGTCAAATGTATAAAATCTAGGAAAAAATAACCAAAGGCGAAAAGAACTAAAGAGAGAAATGTCTCGACCAAGCTTATAAATATTACAACTAAAAGGTTGATCAAAATTCAAACATTATAAAAATAACCAAATATGAAAAGGCCAAAGACAGAAATATTTCAACTAAACTTATAAATAAGTCACCAAAAGGGGAAAAGGTCAAGTACAGAAATAGCTATGGAAAAAGTAAGTCCACAAAACTAAGAAATAAATGTAACTTCTGTAGTCAATTGTGTCTTATCTGAAAAGACGCTATCAATGTCACCCCTTTCCTTGTTTTACTTTACCAAAGACCTTCACCGTATCTGGTACAGAAACCCTTATACAGCACTCATCTCTCCACAGTCTTGGTTGCTTTCTAATACAAAGTGGTTACATCACCAAGAACTTCAAACCTCCAGTGTACACGTGCTCCATTGAAACACCCATGACAGTTAACAACATGTATGGCCATGTAATCTGTGAGTCCATCGGGGATAGTTCATCCGAGTATTCCAAAAGATCCATTTCCCATGGCTGACATCTTCAACTTGCTATAACACAACTTATTCTAATATACACTTTACATGAAATTTCCCAAATTTGGGCTCTATTAAAGATTACGTAATGAGATACACAAAGACACCAAGAACATATCATACAAAACAATTCACAAATTAAAACTTAAACCATATCAGATGAACCACCCAACAAGTACTACACAAACATATAATAAGGAAACACATGACACACAGAGCTTACAGACAAATCACTTGGACTCAAACAAATTTTGCTTCTTGTACTGTAGAATTCTACCAACACTTCTTTCCTATCACCAAAACTAAACATCTACCACACAACCACTGGTCATTTATCCAACATAATACTCATACCCTCGCCAACGACATTAAGGAAATACATACTTATACATTGTCAGACATTAGATTTAAAACCCCTACTACTAACATATCAGCGGTGTCGAGTTCCCGTTTCACAAAAACACCCTCTTGTCAGTTGTTAGTGAAAACCATTACACCAGTCCATAATTGTGACTCGTAGAATCTACACTCACACTGTCGTATCTGTAGTATGGGTCTGTGATCAGAGATTCTTCTATAGAATCACATTGTAATCCTAACGTTTTAACCTACTTGTGTAAAACTTTTTTCACCTTCCATTCACCAGGTACAATGACAGCTTTAATTGATAGACGGATATCGTGGTCAGAAGATGAAGATTGTTGTGAAGATGACAGTGTTTTGAAGGAGGATGATTCTGGCTTCTTCACACCAGCTTTAACATTAGACATTTTGTTCTGCCAGAAACCTACTCGTGGCACCCAGCCAGCTTTAGATGTATCAGAGACAACTTTTGCTTGGGGTGATGATTCGTCTTCAGATGAAGATATTGACCTTTTGGCTAGTAGTCATGCCCCAGAGTCTCTCAAGAAAATTAATGTGACGTGGAACGAAAAATATCCTACTGATGGTGTCCGAAGGTGTTCCTCTTCAACGAATAAGGTGTGTATGGGTAGTAATGATCATAATTCACATGTGTATTTTTGTAAACATGACCAATACCGAAAACCTATGTGTTATACATCTTTTCTATGTACATCTCTCTATACCACAAACCATCAGTGACTATACCTTTACCTTTTCTCAAGACGTGACCAATAGAATGTCGACAGTCTGTTTTTATGCCTTTTACCACTTCTCCTTGTGAATTTTTTACTGTTTTTTTCTTTACTGAAGTAGTAGGTAGTCTTGTAAGTTTCAATGTGTTTTATTTACCTCCACAGGTTAGTTTTGCACCAGAACCTCACTTCTTGACAGTCCATACTGTTGGCACCGAAGAACGCAATGGTAACTGGCATCATGTAATCAGAGAACGTGAGAATTTTGAAAGCCGTATACTAGAGCTGGAAAAAATTTTGAACCCAGTCTTGAGGGACAACCACAGAAGAAAAGTCATCGAACAAAGGACAGCAGTGAAGAAGGCAGCTGTAGTCTAATTAGCATGTATATCTCTCTGCTCTATTAAAACAGTTATAACCAGAAATAAACTAGTATGTATTTCCTTAATGTCGTTGGCGAGGGTATGAGTATTATGTTGGATAAATGACCAGTGGTTGTGTGGTAGATGTTTAGTTTTGGTGATAGGAAAGAAGTGTTGGTAGAATTCTACAGTACAAGAAGCAAAATTTGTTTGAGTCCAAGTGATTTGTCTGTAAGCTCTGTGTGTCATGTGTTTCCTTATTATATGTTTGTGTAGTACTTGTTGGGTGGTTCATCTGATATGGTTTAAGTTTTAATTTGTGAATTGTTTTGTATGATATGTTCTTGGTGTCTTTGTGTATCTCATTACGTAATCTTTAATAGAGCCCAAATTTGGGAAATTTCATGTAAAGTGTATATTAGAATAAGTTGTGTTATAGCAAGTTGAAGATGTCAGCCATGGGAAATGGATCTTTTGGAATACTCGGATGAACTATCCCCGATGGACTCACAGATTACATGGCCATACATGTTGTTAACTGTCATGGGTGTTTCAATGGAGCACGTGTACACTGGAGGTTTGAAGTTCTTGGTGATGTAACCACTTTGTATTAGAAAGCAACCAAGACTGTGGAGAGATGAGTGCTGTATAAGGGTTTCTGTACCAGATACGGTGAAGGTCTTTGGTAAAGTAAAACAAGGAAAGGGGTGACATTGATAGCGTCTTTTCAGATAAGACACAATTGACTACAGAAGTTACATTTATTTCTTAGTTTTGTGGACTTACTTTTTCCATAGCTATTTCTGTACTTGACCTTTTCCCCTTTTGGTGACTTATTTATAAGTTTAGTTGAAATATTTCTGTCTTTGGCCTTTTCATATTTGGTTATTTTTATAATGTTTGAATTTTGATCAACCTTTTAGTTGTAATATTTATAAGCTTGGTCGAGACATTTCTCTCTTTAGTTCTTTTCGCCTTTGGTTATTTTTTCCTAGATTTTATACATTTGACTGTTCTGTATTTGCCATAACTTCTTCTAAGACATTGTTCATGTCTGGTAATGTAAGCTCTGAGCCGACAAGACAACGTCATGAAAACAAAAACAATAAAGAAAATCAACAAAAAAAAAACTTGGTTTCAATATATCAAAGAATGTATTATTCATCAAAACACTTTAGTGATATAAGAAAAAAATCAATGACATACATGATTAGTGAAAAACAGTTTAGAGATATAAGAAAAAATCAATGACATAGATGAGTAGTGAAAAACAGTTTAGTGATATAAGAAACAATCAATGACATAGATGATTAGTGAAAAACAGTTTAGAGATATAAGAAACAATCAATGACATAGATGATTAGTGAAAAACACTTTAGTGATATAAGATAAAATCAAGGACATACATGAGTAGTGAAAAACAGTTTAGCTATATAAGAAACAATCAATGACATAGATGATTAGTGAAACACCAAAAAGTTCTGGATTAGTGATCTTCATTTTTGAGTATATAGTTGACTATCAAAAAAACACTGTTGTTGTCGAAGTCATCACACATACCTTATATGTTTCGGATCCAGAATAAAGACATGTATGAGATATCATACAAGATATCTGAATACTTCTTTTTATCATACCAAAACCACCCGATAGCGGTGGTCGACACTTTTTTCTAATACTACCACTTGATTGGGTAGCATAAGCGATAGGTCCTTGCAGTACGCCTTAAGGGCTGCCAAACTGTCTCTATCATTTGGTTGGATATCCTCTGCTACTATGAGTGGAGGTGTTGCCAGGGTGTCTAAGGGTGTCATCCTTTCTCGTGATGTCTGGTGATGTAAGTACCGTTGTAGGTTCGAATTGTATAGATTGTCACGTCTCTGACAGGGATAATCATTGTGAATGTTCCTATTATGACGGGTAAGGTTATCATTGAAGATACAGTGGTGGCAGTCTGGTACTTGACTTACACTACGATGATGGTGTAAATAGACAGGTGGTGCTGTCGTCTCTGGTATTGGAGTGTTTGGTGTATTCATACGTGGCTGATGACGTATTCGTTTGTGTTTTTGTAGGCCATCGTTCGTATTACACACCTTATCACATAACTGACAGGGATATACTTGGTCTTTCCCCTCGTGAATGGTCCGAATGTGACGATTAAGGGTATACTTATCACAATAGGCTTTGTCGCACACTGAACACGTGAAAGTAGATCTGGTGGTCATATTGATAAACTGTTTTTTTCTTCTTTCTTACAACCACGAAAAAATGTTCTGGTGTATACAATGTTTCACTGTTTTATCAGAGGCCAACGACACGAATAAGGTTCACACCAAGTTTCACTGCTGTACCCAAGTCACTACGTGAAAAATAGCTGGTTACTACACGAACACTGCTCACACCAACCTGTTTCACCGATGTAGCCAAGTCAGTACGTGAACAATATCTGCTTACTACACTGCTCACACCAGCCTGAAGCACCTCTGTAGATAGACAAGTCAGCCCGTGAACTGGTACTGAGCTCACAAGAGACGCCTTCTATTTTATACACTGGTTCTGCACACGACCTAGCTGACGTGGCAGTAAGCTATTCTCACGCCTGCTTCCCACAAACCGATGACTCATACTTAATGACTTTTACACATGGCGTTGATGACGTAGTCTCGGATATCAGCGTTTCTTTACCAAAGGGGGTATGTGATATTCTTGTAGGTCTGTATGCACAAGTGTATCTGTAGTGGTTGTGATACCAGTAGTACTGGTTTGTGTGGCCCTCTTTGTTTTTTGTGTACTTATGTGTCTGTATGTACAAGTGTATCAAATGTGTATGGGTGTATAGTTGTGATGACAGTAGTAATAGTATGGATTGTCTGTACTTCTGTGTCTGTATGTACAAGTGTGTCTGTGTCTTTGTGTTTGAGTGTTCTTGTGTATGGGTGAGTGTGTCTGTACTGGTTGTGATGACAGTAGTAATGGTATGGGTGTGTCTTTGTGCTGTCTCTGCACGTGTGTATATCTGTTGATAGTGACAGTAGTAATGGTATGGGTGTGTCTTTGTATTTGTCTTTGAGTGTTCTTGTGTGCTTGTAGGTCTGTATGTACAAGTGTATCAAGTGTGTGTACTTGTGTATAGTTGTGATGACATTAGTAATGGTATGGGTTGTCTGTGTATGGTTGCCTTTGTGTTTGTATGTGTGTGTGTGTGTGTATTTGTGTCTTTGATTATGGGTGTGTACTTGTGTATAGCTGTTGTTGTGATAGTAGTAATGGTATGGTTGCCTTTGTCTCTGTATGTGTGTACGTGTGTTTCGTTGTCTTTGTATTTGTGTGTATCAAGTATGTACTTGGTTGTCTTTGTGCTTGTCGCTAATATTCGTAGTAGTATTTTCACTACTATTGATTCTTCCTCACTTTACCCACCACCATTGCAATATACATACTTTCCCCTATAATTTAAGTGGTCACTCAACTACTTGACCACTGCTTGACCTCTGCTTGACCACGTCATCGATCACTTTAATCACTACCATAATCTTAGGCACATCGTCCTCTACAATTTAAGTGGTCACTCGACCCCTTGACCACTACTTGACCACTGCTTGACCACTACTTGATCATTAATTTACCACTAATTTAATCATCACCATGTCACTACGACCAATTTCCCCTAAAATTTTCCTCACTTACACACCGCTTGACCACTCCTTGACCACTGATTGACCACTAATTTACCACTCTTTAATCACCACCATATCATTACAATCACTTTTCCCTAAAATTTCCCTAAAATTTTCCTCACTTGACCACCGCTTGACCACTGCTTGACCACTACTTGACCACTAATTTACCACTCTTTAATCACCACCATATCATTACAATCACTTTTCCCTAAAATTTCCTTACTTGACTACTTGACCCTTACTTGACCACTTGACCACTGGTTGACCAGTGTGTAATTGCAAACACCTCTTATTATATTTATGACCACCCCTATATCACTTCTACTTGATCACTAATACCCCTTACCACCATACTCATTATAACTTTATATGCTTTCCTTTGTAATCGGTGAATATACCACCCTTCACTACTATCACACTGTTCAGATGATAGTAACCAGCTCTTACTTCGAGTATAACCACGATCCATCACACCCTTGTTCATCACTACACAGATACAGTCATACACGTAACCACCCTATACCCATTACACCCTTGTGTATCACTACACAGACACATTAAGTCTACGCCACCACCATATATCCATGAGTAGAACGACCCATCACAACACCACGCACACATTCATATCTACACCACCACCATATACCCATGAGTAGAACGACCCATCACACCCTTGTTCATCACTACGCACACATTATATCTACACCACCATATACCCATGAGTAGAACGACCCAGCACACCCTTGTCTATCACTACCCATACATATTATGTCTACGCCCACCACCATATACCCATGAGTAGAACGACCCATCACACCCTTGTTCATCACTACGCATTCATATACTCATTTCTAAAATATATACCCCTCCCTCAGCCGTGCCCTCTCTTTAAGTACTACCACTCATCTCACAACCTCGCAGAACATTTTACCTTAATTACTTCCCCACCAGGCAGCGCCAAAAATTTCGTTCCCACGAAAAAAAAGTTCCCACACGCCGAAAAAAAATTCCCACCAGGCACGCCGAAAAAAAAATTTCACCGAGTCGACATTTTCCCCGTATTTCCTTCATAAACCCAAATTACCCTACCAGTTTACCCTCCAATCATGTGGCAAGTGCACGCCATATACTACTGACGTTTCCGTCTTTATGTAGTGCAATTTTTGAGTTTCTCCCTGTGCCCTCATCGTTAAGTTGTTTTATTAGCTTCCACAATTTCCTTGTGTCTCTTTCAAAGTTCAGAGACTCTGTTTTCTCCTGCCAGCTTTACCGTCTAGCCTGCAGCTTGGCCCTTTGAAATTTGGCTTTCGCATGCTGGAATTTATTGTGGTGCTCTTGGCTGGGTGTAGCCTCTGCTTGCTTTCTACACACTTTCACATCATTATGCAACTGATTCAGTTCACTACTCCAGTAGGGTTTATATTATTTACGGGATCCTCTTGGTACTGTTTCTCGTGCTGCATGTAGTAGGCGTTTCCCAAACTCTTCAACTACTATATTTATGTCTTTCTCAGTGTTCAGGTTTCTAACCAGTATGCTGGTGCGATTCTTGTACATTGCCCAGTCTGCTTTCTTGTAGTTCCACCTCGAGAGGGTGCTGCTTTCACTTACAAGCTCATTTTCTATGGTTAGAAGGACTGGCCAATGGTCACTGCCACCAAGTTGTTTCTCAACAATTCGTGTAATGTTCCACTCCAGGTCTGGTGAATGAAAAGCCAAGTCCGGTGTAGTTGTAGTGTGCCATGATCTCGAGCAGAAAGTATGTGGGTCGGACGGCTTGTTAATCAAGATGAATATATTCTCATCCTGCCAGTCTTCCAGTTTCTCTCCTCTCTGGTCCATGTGATCATAGCCCCAGCTCTGCTAGTGGCTGTTGAAATCGCCACACACAATAATTTTTTTTCTGTTAATGGTAGTGTGTCCAGTGCCTGTGGGCTGTCAATTGGACAGTAGTAATTGATCAGACGTAGGTCTGTATTGCCTGTCTTAAGTTTAAGTGTCTGATACTCAGCCCCTTCCACATAGACTTCGATTTGGGAAGCAGTGATGTTATTTTTTACAAGGGTAAGTATCCCACCTTTTCGCCTGTCCTTTCAGTCAGATCGGTAACACTTGTAGCCTCTGATTTTGAAGGATATATTTTCGTTGAGGTCAGTTTTTTGCAAGCAACATACACTTACTTTTTCTTGGTCCAGGGTGTTTTCTAATTTTATTTTTTTTGTTGCTGTCTCCCTCCGCATTCCAGTGCATTATTTTAAGTCTTTGTTTGGTATGGCCAGCCGTTCTATTCTCATGTCCCTTGGCTCCACAGGACATCTGAGAAGGACCTCCAGTAGTTGGATTGGGCCCTTTCGAGACATAGGGCCCGGCACTGCACCTGTCTGAGGGTCCAAAGCAGGGCGAGCACCATAACATTTAGTAATAGTCGACATATTCCATTTTGCGTAAATGCGTGGCATCCTGATTTCTGTGGTGCACCTCCTGGCTGGTTGCCTCCGTCTTCAGCACCTTTCCTTTGCTGTGGTCTCACTCGAGTTTAGACGTTTATGCGCGCACACGTGTCTGCGCAAGAATGTACGTGCATACACATCTAGAGCATACTGGTTATTTTTCGGCGCCAGAAACTCGCCGTCGCCCCTTCTCCTGTTAGTAAAAACAGTTCCGCCACGTGAAGGCCAGGAGTTGGACTTTTACTGCAGAGGTTATATATTCACGAGCCATTGGGGTATTTAAGCAATATTGGGCGCTCACCCCAAAACTGCGCCCCGGCTACATACAGTAACATTTGGAACCTATACCAGGTGTACATTTGTAAGTCTTTGTGTTTATAGAATGTATTTGTTATATAGAGGTTGTGTTGGCTGCATAGCTCTATCAGTCTACTTCCGTTGTCATTTCTTTCATTATGTTGGTCTCCAAATGCTCCAAGATGTTTTTCTATGCCCGCTCTGTTATGTCCTAGTCTTGCATTGAAGTCTCCCATAACTATGATGTTGTCCTGCTTATCTATTTTATTTAGCACGTCATGGATGTCTTCGTAGAAGTCCTCACATTCTTGCTCATTTTTGTTTGTATTATATGGTGCGTATATATGTACATACGTTGTAATTGTTTGTTCTTTTATTCTCACTGTTATGATTCTTTCTTATATATATTTTATTTCTAGTATTTCTCTTGCTAGCCGTGGTTCAATAACTATTCCCACACCGTGTCTTGTCCTTTCTTGCTGTTCCACTCCAGAGTAGACAAACGTGTAACTGTTTGTATTCATCTTTTTGACAGAGGGTGGTGGTCTAAGGGCTTATTTGAGATGTGTTCGTAATCTAAGAACATCAGTATCCCAAGGGTCGAAGTCATCATTGAATGATGCGGGAATTTGCCTTCCTGCTACTGGAAGAGTGAAGGACCATAAAAACAACATGACCACTACGAGCTCATAGCCATCCCAGCCCTGAGGACATTAGCTAAGTATACTTAAGATAACATCATTGACAATTAACTGCCATTTTGTTCGAAGAATCAACCACATTTTCCAAGGTTTTCTAGACTCAACCCAGTTGGAGGGAATAATCAACTACTGATATCGTTATTCCCAGAAGAGAAGCATATCTTTTTTTTTTTCTTGTGCAAGGTCAGCGCATATCTTTGGACCCATTAGGGATACACAAAGTGGAGAGTGGAAAAGAAGAAGTAACAAAGACATTCATGATCTGTTTAAGTCCCCGCTAATCACTGGTATCATGAAGGCTAATAGACTACAATGGCTGGGGCATATAGAAAGAATGGAAGATAATAGGGAAACAAAACTCGCTTACACTCAGGAAATAAATGACCGTAGACCCCGAGGTAGACCAAGAAGGCGGTGGAGAGATAATACATGTACAGACCTACAAGCACTTGGAATCAACGACTGGCAAGAGAAGGTCCACCAGAGAGACGAATGGAGACGGATTGTATTTGCAGCAAAGAACCTCAATGGCTCGGAACGCTGAAGAAGAAGAAGAAGGTCAGCGCATATTGATCTAGAGCAGTGTTTCCCAACGTGGGGCCCACGCCCCACAGGGGGGCAATTTGACAGTTAAGGGAGGCAATTCAAAAATAGAAGAAATCGGCTGAATATAACAAAACGGGGAGACTTGAGACTGAAGTTAACTAAATTGGAACCTGACATAAGATCTCTTTGCAGCAAGCATCAAGCGCAAGGATCTCACTAAATTTAAATAATAAATAATTACTAATAAGTAAAATAATATAGAAAAATCTTTCATTAAAATTATTTTGTACTTGAATTTCAGTTCTCCATTATATGTTTTGAAAATTTACTTACTGTGTTTGCTCAATAATTACCTAGTGATGTCTTCCTAAAACCTATCATTCAAGTTTCTTTAGTGAACATTTCAATTTTTGAATATTAAAAATAATGTATATGTTGAGGGGGGGGGGGGCGTGGGGAGGGGGAGGGGGGCAATATGAATTTTAGAAAGGCTTAAGTGGGGCATGGCACAAAAAAGGTTGGGAAACACTGATCTAGAGTGTCCATCGTAACTTCAGAGCGTAGACAGAGCTACCACGAGCCGGGGAAGGACTTCGGATGGCGCGATAAACAAGAAAATCTAGATACAATAATTTAAAATTGAAAATAGTAAATTTAAGGCACATAGCAGCCAGGAGGTCTCTGCACGTGTGCAGATCTCCTATAGTCTGTTTACTTTTTTCTGCCCCAATATAAAATTCCACATCTCAGTAACCAAATGAGGGAAAATTATGAGATTTAGCATATAACCTTATCATTATGTCCACCCAACACATTCTTTTTTTTGTTCTGGAGATTGTACAGCAGATTTCAATGTTTGTTTGTATGCGGTATATAATTTACGGGTCAGAGATTAAGTCCATAATTTTAAAAGTATTACACCTTCAAGACACATCCACGCTTTTTAAAAAATAGTCTCGTGGTTTCTGTTTTGGCACAAACTGCGCGCAGGTAAATGGGATTGTTCAGAGGTGTCTTACAATTAATATAATATTAATAGCTAATATTTAAATGAGTGAATATTGTTCAATGGGATTTAATGTGAAATTGTGTACACTTCAAAGCATCGCTATGAAGTTGTACATATATTTTTGTCAAGAAACTGATCGCAGGAAACTGTTTCATACAGTTACAAATCCCGAAAAAAGAACAGTGATTGCATTGGGTTTGAGTAAACGGTCACTTCGTCGATGGATGCAAGAATCTGGAATGAAACCAACACGCGATAAGCAAACGGTAGGTAGACGGCAATTGTAGACAGCTTTGTCAAGGATGTCATCAAGCGAGTGATTATAAAAATGATGGATGCCAAAGAAACAGTGACTGTAAGAAAACTTAGGGTTTGGTTGAGAAAGAACAATAACATAGAGCTATCCAAAACAACATCATGGAAAATTATAAGGACATTAGGCTTCACTTTTAGAAAGTACAAGGGAGGTAGAAATATCCTTTGCGAGCAACCGCATTTAGGAGCCATGAGAAGCAGATACCTACGTGAAATAAGGGAAATGCACAAAGAAATTTATGACATAGTGTATTTGGATGAGACGTGGATCAATGCGCACCACACAAGTGAAAAGGAATGGCAATCAATGGATGGAAAGATAAAGCGTTATGTGCCCAGTAGTAAAGGACAGCGTTTGGCCATAGCCTATGCTGGTAGTACTCATAATGGCTTACTACAGAATGCTGGGCTTGTGTTCGTATCAAAGCATACAGACAGTAGTGATTATCATAATGAGATGAATGTTAATGTATTTAGAGATTGGCTCGAGAATACAGTACTTCCATCCCTCGATAGACCATCTTGTCTAATCATGGACAATACATCATATTACAATGTTGTTGCCCAAGAAGACAAAATACCTACGGCATCGAGCACAAAGAAAGCAATAAAGACATGGCTCCGAAGGGAAAATATACCATTTCCAGAAACATATTTCAAGCTACAGTTGTTGTCCCTTGTAAAACAGGCGCAAAAAAGCAAGACATATCAAATCGACAAGTTGATAGAAGAGCATAGCCATAGGTGCTTGAGACTTCCGCCATATCATTCTTATTTAAACCCTATAGAACGTGTATGGGCTAAAATTAAAGGACAGACGGCAGCTGCCAATACTACATTCAAATTGTCTGACGTCAAGATACTAATCCATTCCGCGCTATTAAATATTGATAAAAGTTACTGGACAAAATGTGAGGACCATGTGTTGAAAGAGGAAGAGGACTATTGGAGAAAGGATGGACTGAATTTTATGCAACCGAGAGCAGTCATCAACCTACTGGAATCGTCCGACACAGATTAATGTCTGAGCAGATCGCAGACCTTAATCTACGTACACACTTACTGGGATATTTTGCTCCAACTATTCAGACGAACTGCAGGCCCTAAACATTACACCATCAGCATAATGTCAATGGCAACCGTTTGTATTCCATAGTGATGAATTTTCAATTCCGCAAGCCCTCAGCGGTGACAAACAACTGTATTGAAAAGAAAGAAAAAAAAAAAAAACACACACACACACACTAAACGCATTGAATACCAACAGAAGAGTAATATTGCGGTGGAAACTGACATATTGTGGCATAACAAGGAACGTGAGAGCATACACGTTGTCAAATTAGGGGACAACACACATGTATACGAATCAATCTATAAACTTCAATGAATAGAGGACGAACATCTTGGTCGTTAAGAAGAAAGCCCACTACAGAGACACTGACAACTATTTTCATAGTGCAAAACAGGTAATCATGTTCCGTCTCTGTAGGTAAACAGCAGAGTAGACAATCTTTCACGAAGACTAAAAGTGGGTCTGTCACCCATGTGTACGTGTGAACAAACATCACAGACAGCTGAACAAATCCTTAAAAATGGACACATGATGACTAAATTGCGGTATCATTTCTGGTCACTCCATACGCACATTAACGGACAGCTATTTGGAAGCTTTCACGACCTCAATATAAAAAGCTAAATGCATCCCAGTAACATGAATACTTGTGTACACATTATTTACCAGCAGCTGAAGAAACAAGAAGGAAATGAAAAATAACGTAAGAAATATATTCCTTCTACTTTCCCGTCAATTTACACATTATTTACCCCATGCCTCTGTAAATTCTCTGTCTTTACTAATATTACACAATACACCCCTATCGGGATTCTCCGGGGTGAAGTGGTCAAGCCGTCTGACTCGGGCTCCGAAGGTTGTATGTTCGATTCCGGGCCGCGTCCTCCATTTCACCAGTGCATTTCTTCGGAGACTCTCGAGGGTCGTCGCTGGAGCTACGGAGTTCGTGCTTTGTGCGACGCTTTCCGAGCTGCGGAAAGAGACTGAGCCATATGGGATAAAAACCCGGTGCAATGCAGTCGACCCTGTCGACTTTTAAGCTACTTCTTTTATTGCACCCACTCCGATGCGAATCTGGCTACGCCTTGTACTTGTGTCGTTACCCGAAATGACGTGCTTTATGTAAGACTAGTGTGTAAGCGTGAATTCACTACATCTTCGCCAAAGCATCAAAGAAATGTCGCCGCTTTCGATGATTTAAGTTGCTTTTGGACTTATTAAAGACATAATTCTTGGGTGGGGGTAAATATAAGACGGCAGGAAAAAATGTCATAACGATGCAACATACAGTTTTCAAAATAATTGATCGTGAATGGCGGCATTCATTTCTGGACAGACTATAGTATTCCAAACATAATATTTAAATTTAAATTGTATCACAACGTCTCGTGTTCCGTACGTTTTATCACGCCTGATGAACTGACATCGCGGGCCAGATCCGACCCGCGGGCCGTAGTTTGGTGATCCCTGACCTAGACCATAGCCACCAGTCACGCCAGTCACTTTCTGGTTCCTACTTTGGCGTGGAAATCCTCGAGGATGACAGTCTTTTCAAAATTGTTACACTGGTCCTCGGCCATGTCTAATTGGTTATATCATTCTAGAAGCCCTGGGTATGAAAACGCCAGGCGATGAAATCCATTGGCGCTGAGAATTTTTCGCATTTACTGAACCCATGCTTTCTACACATCCACATTATTTTTCTCCTATTTTTATACCCATTATACGAGGGGAAGTCAATAAGTAAGTCACAAATGGTTGTAGAAAAATAACTCCACATGATAACAACTTGAAACCAGTTTATTTTTTATACATACATTGTCCCTTTATTTCTCAACATAATTTCCACAACATTGATGCACTTATCCCATCGTTTTATTAGTCCTCCCAAACCCGCTGCATAGAAATGCGTGCTTTGTTCTCATTTACCTGCCATCCCACAGAACTGTGTGACTTCCTTATTGACTCGCCCTCGTAACTTTTTCTACCCAGCTATGCACCGCTTTACGGGACAAACTTTTGTTAGCATAAACACGGAAAACACACCTTGGCGGTAGACATTTCACCAATGACGCCAAAGTTGAATGTGAAGTGAAAACGTGGTTTAGAAAACAGAGCACGGAGTTCTATGCAGCCGGTTTGGGAGGACTGATAAAACGATGGGATAAGTGCATCAGTGTTGATGGAACATTCATTCATTCAGTAGCATGTCCTTTGCAGAACCTCGCTCCCATAACAACCTTCCGGAAAACCTCTCAGGAACATATGCTGAGAATAAGAGGGACAATGTTTGCATAAAAATAAACTGGTTTCAAGTTGTTATCACATTTAGTTATTTTTCTACAGCCACTTGCCCCTTCCTTATTGACTTCCCCTCATAATTGATACCCCTATATTCAGGGGCGTCACTAGGGGGGTGCGGGGGTGCGGGCCACACCGGGTGACACCATCAAGGGGTGACACCAAAATAAAAAAAATTGCAAATTTGACAAAGCAGACATAGCAAAATAACAAAAATTTAACTTTGTCTGAGTTTGTCGAAGTTCTTTATTTATGTTTTACCTGAAGTAATGAAGTTATATTGTTCAATTTGTTTTCTTTCTTATGTCCTTATTAACTTTTTGACTTATTTTACAAACATTACTATATGCTTCAGAAATTCAAAACAATGTTTTCCCGTGATGAATTTGAATAACGAAGACACAAACAATAGATTGCACGATTTATTGCCTGGCATATTTCGCTGCATCTCGTCAGGTACATACTGCAGAAATCACACAACTTACGTGAATTAATTAGATAAATCCTTCAAACTGAAATATACACATGTTCGTACAGTAATGTCGATTGTCTACCACGGTAATTTTAAACTGACTAACATGTCTTTCTGCTTACACAAGGACGGCTTACGAAGGTTGATTATTATAGCTTCAGCAAACTTTAACAATCGACTACTTTGTGTGTTGAACAACACACGGAAGGCACTGTCTCTTGCAACCACGTGACCACTCTCGAACACGTGTCTCCCAACCGATGAAGCCAGACTTTTCCGGTGTGTCGGCCTGCCTAGGCTACCATCTTCTGTGTGTAGTATCTTGTCCAACCAATTCGGGATATGTTCCGAAACCCTGCAATGTAACTGTCGCTCAGTCTGCCTATGTAGATGGCCTCGCATCTGCATGTAAATTGGTAAATACAATTTGATTTGGCGTACAAAGCTACAGGTTCTTTTACTGCTGGGACTGGGATTGGTGTGTTTCTGTACCTGATGACTAGAGCTGCAGCACAGAATGTTCGCTCGACTGCTGTTGTGAGCCGGTCCCGCAGACGTTGCATTACGTCATCTCCTCGAAAGGTTAGCTGGATGAATACTTTGAGTTTAGGGACTGTAGTTACTTCTGATTTCGGTTTGGGCTGTTGGCAGTGGCGCTTTATAAATCCTGTGGAGTACCCATTCAGGTTTAAGGCATTCTTCAGAGTTTTAAATTCCTCTGTCAGTGTGTCCTGGGTGCATATCTTCCTAGCACGGTCAAACAGGGTCCGTACTAAGCCCCGTTTGTACTGGACAGGTGCGAAGCTCTGAAAATTTAAGTATTGGCCAGTCCATGTTTCTTTGCGGTACACCGATCTTTGAATTGTGCCATCTGCTCTACGTCTCATTAGGATATCTAGAAACGGCAACGCTTCGTTGTGTTCGTGTTCCATAGATAAAGAGATGTTTATATGTGTCTCGTTCATTGTGGCCTGGAACGACGTTGCTTGTAGCTCGTCTGTGGTGATAATTAGTATATCGTCCACGTAACGACGGTAAAAGGCCAAGTTATTGATTTCTGAGGATCTCTTTTCTTCTAAGTGTGCCATGAAAATGTCCGCTAGAATAGGTCCAAGTGGGCTCCCCATGGCCACTCCGTCAATTTGGCGATATGACTTGTTTAGAAAGTTGAATTGTATGTTGGCAGTACATAATTTTAATAGCCTCTCTAGAATAGCTGATGGTATGCCTAGTTTTAGTTGTTTGTCTCTAATGCGTTCGCTTATTATATTCACGGTCTCATCTAATGGAACGTTGGTGAATAAAGAGGCAATATCCATGCATGCCATGTGTTTGTTGTTTATGTCCATAGTATCCAATAATTCCACCAGTTCGAATGTATCCCTGAGTGTTCTTAGATCGAAGGACTGTCGTACTGGCTTTAAAATTTCAGCTAGCCATCTCGCCATTCGGTGTTGTGCCGAGTTAACCATGGAAAGGATCGGTCTTAGTGGGATGCCGGGCTTGTGAAGCTTGGGTAGACCGTACATCTGAGGTGTTTGGGAGCCACGCGGTGTGAGCGTTTTTGCAGTGGCCTCACTGATGAGTCCTGCATTCACAAGTGACTGGATTTCTTTCCTCATTTTTGCATCCAGGTCCTCCGACTTGTTGACTGTTTGCTCTACTCTGAATTTAGATGCGTCTGATAATATATCATCCATTTTTCTCTGGTAGTCTGATATGTCCATCAGTACTGCACCACTCCCTTTGTCAGGTTTCAATATTACAAGGGTTTTGTTGGCCTTTAACGCTTTTAAGGCAGTAAGGTGTTCGTTGGTCAGCGGACATGTCTGCACACTGACAGAGGAATTTAAAACTCTGAAGAATGCCTTAAACCTTAATGGGTACTCCACAGGATTTATAAAGCGGCACTGCCAACAGCCCAAACCGAAATCAGAAGTAACTACAGTCCCTAAACTCAAAGTATTCATCCAGCTAACCTTTCGAGGAGATGACGTAATGCAACGTCTGCGGGACCGGCTCACCACAGCAGTCGAGCGAACATTCTGTGCTGCAGCTCTAGTCATCAGGTACAGAAACACACCAATCCCAGTCCCAGCAGTAAAAGAACCTGTAGCTTTGTACGCCAAATCAAATTGTATTTACCAATTTACATGCAGATGCGAGGCCATCTACATAGGCAGAACTGAGCGACAGTTACATTGCAGGGTTTCGGAACATATCCCGAATTGGTTGGACAAGATACTACACACAGAAGATGGTAGCCTAGGCAGGCCGGCACACCGGAAAAGTCTGGCTTCATCGGTCGGGAGACAAGTGTTCGAGAGTGGTCACGTGGTTGCAAGAGACAGTGCCTTCCGTGTGTTGTTCAACACACAAAGTAGTCGATTGTTAAAGTTTGCTGAAGCTATTCTTATCAACCTTCGTAAGCCGTCCTTGTGTAAGCAGAAAGACATGTTAGTCAGTTTAAAATTACCGTGGTAGACAATCGACATTACTGTGCGAACATGTGTATATTTCAGTTTGAAGGATTTATCTAATTAATTCACGTAAGTTGTGTGATTTCTGCAGTATATACCTGACGAGATGCAGCGAAATATGCCAGGCAATAAATCGTGCAATCTATTGTTTGTGTCTTCGTTATTCAAATTCATCACGGGAAAACATTGTTTTGAATTTCTGAAACGTCGCCTTCCATTACCAACAGTGAAGCGATTGGATGGATTACTCAAGCTGAAGTGTAAAATATCGGTACAGGAGTGTCGATTGAGATTTCTCGAGGAATGCCTAAAGACGGGAATATTCCCTCACCGGTATTTCAGATCTCTCAGGGCGGACAAAATATGTCCAACAAGAAAAAACCTGAGACGACTGACAAAAAACCAGATAGAAGAAACCCAGTCTAAACTGGCCAACCTCAAGCGCACACACAGTTCTGCATACTACGTCACCAAAGAATTGAGCTTGTATGGCTACTTGAAGTTCACCAAATTCTGTACAGAAACAGTGTACAAGGTGAAAATCGCAGAGAATGCTCGCCTCAACAAATCACTGAGCACTGAAAAGATAACTACGTCAGTACTAGACAACCCAGAGAAATATGTGAGGAACTTATCGTCGTACGTACTCAACAACATTGAAACGGAGGCCCTTGCATACGGATTAAAATTCTGCATAAAGCCCAAACACATTAACCGTGTTGAGTCGCAAGCACAATTTGAAATGTTGTTTGATCAAGTCTCCAAGTTATCACCTACTTCTGCTGAGTCAGTCGGGTGGCTGAAGGCCAAACTGGTAGATTTAGAACACCAGTATCGCACAACCCCCTCTAAACAGACATGTCCGCTGACCAACGAACACCTTACTGCCTTAAAAGCGTTAAAGGCCAACAAAACCCTTGTAATATTGAAACCTGACAAAGGGAGTGGTGCAGTACTGATGGACATATCAGACTATCAGAGAAAAATGGATGATATATTATCAGACGCATCTAAATTCAGAGTAGAGCAAACAGTCAACAAGTCGGAGGACCTGGGTGCAAAAATGAGGAAAGAAATCCAGTCACTTGTGAATGCAGGACTCATCAGTGAGCCCACTGCAAAAACGCTCACACCGCGTGGCTCCCAAACACCTCAGATGTACGGTCTACCCAAGCTTCACAAGCCCGGCATCCCACTAAGACCGATCCTGTCCATGGTTAACTCGGCACAACACCGAATGGCGAGATGGCTAGCTGAAATTTTAAAGCCAGTACGACAGTCCTTCGATCCAAGAACACTCAGGGATACATTCGAACTGGTGGAATTATTGGATACTATGGACATAAACAACAAACACATGGCATGCATGGATATTGCCTCTTTATTCACCAACGTTCCATTAGATGAGACCGTGAATATAATAAGCGAACGCATTAGAGACAAACAACTAAAACTAGGCATACCATCAGCTATTCTAGAGAGGCTATTAAAATTATGTACTGCCAACATACAATTCAACTTTCTAAACAAGTCATATCGCCAAATTGACGGAGTGGCCATGGGGAGCCCACTTGGACCTATTCTAGCGGACATTTTCATGGCACACTTAGAAGAAAAGAGATCCTCAGAAATCAATAACTTGGCCTTTTACCGTCGTTACGTGGACGATATACTAATTATCACCACAGACGAGCTACAAGCAACGTCGTTCCAGGCCACAATGAACGAGACACATATAAACATCTCTTTATCTATGGAACACGAACACAACGAAGCGTTGCCGTTTCTAGATATCCTAATGAGACGTAGAGCAGATGGCACAATTCAAAGATCGGTGTACCGCAAAGAAACATGGACTGGCCAATACTTAAATTTTCAGAGCTTCGCACCTGTCCAGTACAAACGGGGCTTAGTACGGACCCTGTTTGACCGTGCTAGGAAGATATGCACCCAGGACACACTGACAGAGGAATTTAAAACTCTGAAGAATGCCTTAAACCTGAATGGGTACTCCACAGGATTTATAAAGCGCCACTGCCAACAGCCCAAACCGAAATCAGAAGTAACTACAGTCCCTAAACTCAAAGTATTCATCCAGCTAACCTTTCGAGGAGATGACGTAATGCAACGTCTGCGGGACCGGCTCACAACAGCAGTCGAGCGAACATTCTGTGCTGCAGCTCTAGTCATCAGGTACAGAAACACACCAATCCCAGTCCCAGCAGTAAAAGAACCTGTAGCTTTGTACGCCAAATCAAATTGTATTTACCAATTTACATGCAGATGCGAGGCCATCTACATAGGCAGAACTGAGCGACAGTTACATTGCAGGGTTTCGGAACATATCCCGAATTGGTTGGACAAGATACTACACACAGAAGATGGTAGCCTAGGCAGGCCGACACACCGGAAAAGTCTGGCTTCATCGGTCGGGAGACACGTGTTCGAGAGTGGTCACGTGGTTGCAAGAGACAGTGCCTTCCGTGTGTTGTTCAACACACAAAGTAGTCGATTGTTAAAGTTTGCTGAAGCTATTCTTATCAACCTTCGTAAGCCGTCCTTGTGTAAGCAGAAAGACATGTTAGTCAGTTTAAAATTACCGTGGTAGACAATCGACATTACTGTGCGAACATGTGTATATTTCAGTTTGAAGGATTTATCTAATTAATTCACGTAAGTTGTGTGATTTCTGCAGTATGTACCTGACGAGATGCAGCGAAATATGCCAGGCAATAAATCGTGCAATCTATTGTTTGTGTCTTCGTTATTCAAATTACTATATGCGATTATATGTGGTACAGGAACACTCGGAAGAAGACCATGGTGAAAGTCTAGAGGGGTGACACCAAGAGTTTACCGCACTTGGTGACACCAACCCCAGTGACGCCACTGCCTATATTTTTTTCTCTCCACCAGAACGGTTATTGCTACATTCCTCATAAGTTATAATGCCCTCTGGTCTCACGTGTAAATATTCAGTCTTCTCTTATTGTTATCAAAGTTTGGAATGGGGGTGGTTAATTTTCATTAAATTTTGTGTGGCCCTAGGAGGCCAGTAAAAAAATGTGTCCCCAAATAGGGGAACCTAACCGGATTGAACTGCTTTAGTAAATACTACACTTTTAAAAATTAAATATAAATTAAATATAAATGTGGAACGTTGCAAGTTGATTATAAAATGTAAGTAAATACAGGTTAAACAAATTTTCTATAAGTAAACTAAGAGTAATACTCTAGAGATTATAATACCTGACTGCTGTATTGACAGTTTTATTTCAAAAAGAATAATGAAGAGATTGTTACGTTAGTTAATGATATTGTAGCTAGGTATACGATTTTCTTTTTTACATTCTAGTAATATCCCTTGTAAAAATATTAGATGTTTATGTCCCCTTTAATAATTCATTCAGTAGCATGTCCTATGCTGAACCTCGCTCCCTTAACAACCTTCCGAAAAACTTCTCGATCATAAGCAAGATGTCCCGCCTCCGATACACCCATCTGGAGATCATCCACAACATCCTGCACCCATCTTCTCTTTGGCCTTCCTCTTCCTCTCTTCCCAGGCATATACCCCTCCATTATTGTCTCTCTGAACTTTCATGACGTTTCAAGTGACCAAAATATTTCAATTTTCTTTGTTTTATCGTCTTATTAAGCTCTTGAAGTATGGATGCATTTGTTCTTTTTTTTTTTAACCCAAGATATTCTTAGAACCCGTCTATAACATTTATATTCAAAAGCATTGATGCGCTGTTCAGCTTGTTTAGTAAGTGTCCAGGTCTCATAGACGTATGTTGCAATGGGAAAGATGCATGCTCTTAAAAATCTAATTTTTGTATCCTATCTGTACCACGCCATAATTTATTAAGTTGTTTTAGTCATTGAAGAGCAATTGCTAGTCGTCGTTTAATTTCTTTCATTGTGTCACCCTTGTTGGTAATCAATGACCCAAGATATTCGAAATTTTCCACCACTTCCAATCTTTCCTCATATACATATTATTTCATTCTCCATAGTAGCTTTATCTGTATGCATTATCTTTGGTTTTGCTATGTTAAGATATACTTTGTGATTTTCACTATTTCTTTGGGTTAAGGTTATTAAGTGTTCTATACCAGTCTGTGGTGGGACAGTAATACTGTATCATCAGCATATCGAATCTCTCGTATGTCATGACTGCAGATTGCATCATATTGCTCCCTGGTTATATCATCTCTGACATTTCTCATTATATTTTCGGCGTACAGGTTAAACAAATAGAGTGACAGCACACAGCCCTGACGGACTCCTTGCTTGATGTCAAACCAATCTGATGTCTCGCCATCTATTCTAACTGCTGCTTGTTGGTCTAGATAGAGCATTTTTATGAGTTTTACTACATGTGATGGAAAGCCAATATTCCTCATGATTCCCCAAAGTTTCTGATGTTGTACACAGTGAAATGCCTTTGAATAATCCACAAAACAGGAGAATAGGTTTACATTAAATTCTCTGCACTTCTCTATTATTAACCGCATGTTGAGTATGTGATCTCTTGTTCCTCTTCCCTGTCTAAATCCAGACTGAGCCACGTTAATTTCTTCTTCCACTTTCTTATAAAGTCTTCCCGTTATAATGTTTAGTAGAAATTTACTTGCATGACTGATTAGGGCAACAGTTCTATAGTTGGTGCATAATTTCAGGTTTCCTTTTTTTGGTATTGGAATGAAGATAGTTCTCTTCCAATCTTTTGGCCGCATACCATATTTGAACATATATCCCTGGTTTGTATTCATTATAATACGAGGGGAAGTCAATAAGTACGTCACAAATAGCTGCAGAAAAATAACTACATATGATAACAACTTTAAACCAGTTTATTTTTATACATACATTGTCCCTTTATTTCTCAACATAATTTCCACCAACATTAATGTACTTATCCAATCGTTTTTTCAGTCCTCCAAAACCGGCTGCATAGAACTGCGTGTTCTGTTTTATAAATCACGTTTTCACTTTACATTCAACTTCGGCGTCATTCGCGAAATGTCTCCCGCAACGGGGGGTTTTCAGTGGATCAAAAAGGTGGAAATCGCTAGCGGCTAAGTCGGGGCTGTTAGGTGGATGTTCCAGATCTCCCCACCTTGGTTAATTTTCTCCTGAGTTAATGGAGCCGTCAATGCAGACCTACATCTGATCAATTACTACTGTCCAAGTGACCGCCCACAGGCACTGGACACACTACCATTAAAAGAAAAAAATGGTTATGTGTGGCGATTTCAACAGCCACTCGCAGAGCTGGGGCTATGATCACATGGACCAGAAAGGAGAGAGACTGGAAGACTGGCAGGATGAGAACAGATTCATCTTGATTAACAAGCCGTCCGACCCACATACTTTCTACTCGAGATCATGGCACACCACAACTACACCGGACTTGGCTTTTCATTCGCCAGACCTGGAGTGGAACATTACACGAATTTTTGGGAAACAATTTGGTGGCAGTGACCATTGGCCAGTCTTTCTAACTGTAGAAAATGAGATTGTAATGAAAGCAGCACCCTCTCGATGTGGAACTACAAGAAAGCAGACTGGGCAATGTACAAGCATTGCACCAGAATACTGGTTAGAAACCTGAACACTGAGAAAGACATAAATAAAGTAGTTGAAGAGTTTGGGAAATGCATACTACAGGCAGCACGAGAAACTATACCAAGATGAGCCCGTAAACATTATAAACCCTACTGGAGTAGTGAACTGGAACAGTTGCATAGTGTTGTGGAAGTGCGTAGAAAACAAGCAGAGGCCACACCCAACCAAGAGCACCACAGTAAATACAAGCAAACAAAAGTCAAATTTCAAAGAGCAAACCTGCAGGCTAGACGGTAAAGCTGGCAGGAGAAAACAGAGTCTCTGAACTTTGAAAAAGACACAAGGAATTTGTGGAAGCTAATAAAACAACTTAACGATGAGGGCACAGGGAGAAACTCAAAAATTGCACTACATAAAGACGGAAACGTCTTAACAGGAAAGCAAGCAGCTGACAATTTTGCGGACTCATTCGCACAAGATAACAATATCAACATTAGTCCTGAGAAACAACAAGAGATTCGAGAGAAATGACAACATACAGGAAAGAATGAAAAAGTACATGAGGTTCTGGTGGCACTTATCGCAATCAGCGAACTAGAGCTAGCCATATCAAAACTGAAAATGAGAAAGTCAGCAGGAGCTGATGGTATATCCAATGAAATGATCAGGAATCTAGGAACAGAGGCCAAAGTAAAGCTGTTGCAGATCTTCAATAACAGCTGGACCCTAGCCAGTGTTCCACAAGCCTAGAGAGAAGCAATTATGATACCCCTCCTAAATTCAGGGAAAGATGGTTCCATTGCCTCTAGCTACAGACCAATTAGCCTCACCAGCTGTCTCTGCAAAACACTGGAGCGCATCATCAATCACAGACTGCAGTGGTACATTGAAAGTAAAATCATCATTGTGCCACAGCAGGCTGGCTTAAGCAGTGCTACTCTACGGACGATCAGACACCCTACCTCTCTCAAGAAGTTGAGGATGCATTCCAAGAGAAAAAGCTGGTGCTTGTGGCATGGATAGATCTGGAAAAAAAAAACCTTTGACAAAATCTGGAAAGAAGGTCTGACGAAGAAACTGAGAAACTGTAAAGTCAATGGAAGAATGCACAAATGGGTGAAAGCATACTTGCACAACAGAAGAGCCCAAGTACAGATAGATGGATTCAAGAGCAAGAAAGTATTACTGCGCCACGGTGTTCCCCAGGGCGGAGTCTTGTCCCCCAAACTTTTTCTAATCTTCATTAATGATCTTGTTGCTCACCTACCGCATGGAATTAAAGCGGCAATGTACACCAATGACCTGGTTCTATGGAGCACAAATGAACATGCATCAGTGGCCACGAGGTCGCTACAAAGAGCTGTAGATACATCTGTTGCATGGGCAAATAAATGGTGTGTCAGCATAAACACTGACAAGTGCAGCACCACTCAATTTACCCTCTCTCCAAAACAAAAGGCAGGGATTATCCAGATAAATGGATTATCCCTTAGAGAAGACAAAGAACCAACATACCTTGGAGTAATATTTGATGGCAGGCTGACATAGAGAAAGCAATTCAAAAAAGCATTAGCAAAAGCCAGAAGGAAAATAGCCACCCTGAGAAAACTAAGTGTAACCACATGGGGAGTCTCTGTGGCGAAGTGGTCAAGCCGTTTGACGTTTGATTGGGAGCCAGTGGAAAATACTTAGCAAAGTTTATCAGCAGAGCATACGATCACACCTGGAATACGGGTCAACTGCGTGGTGTTCAGCATCAACAATCACACTACAAGAGCTGTACAAGGTGCAAAATCAAGCACTTAGAGTCACCACAGGAGGGATGAGATCAACCCCTATAGTGGAGATGGAGAAGATGGGGAGGACACAAGCATTGAGAGAACGCAGAGATACGAAAACACTAATACAAGCAGAAAAGTTCCTCAGCTTGTCAGATCACCCTATGAAGAACAGATTTGAAAACTTAGCTATGGGGCAGTTGACAAGAAGCAGTTTATCCACCAGGCCAAAAGACTCTGCAGAGAAACCACCGATCTGCCCACAGTTGGTATCCCCCTAACAACTATTCCAGAGCGAACTCCATGGAAAGATGAACATAGTCTATCACTACAAATCCAGACAACTGTGAGAGGAGTATTTGACAAGGAAGAACAGAACAGTGTGCAGCGCAGAACAGCGACTCTCAGCTTCGAAATGGAGGAGCAGGAGTGTACATAGAATACCCAAATAATACTAGGGACACAGCCAGAGTACCAACAGAAAAGTACTGCCATAACTATGATGCTGAAATTGAGGCAATCAAGAAAGCAACAGAGAAATTACTAAATACCAGCAATGGTACACAGCCCATAGTGCTATTTACAGATGCAAAATCGGTACTCGAGGCACTCCTGTCTGGGAAATTGCCAGTACTAAGGACACTACTTTCTGAACTTAGCAGTCAGCATAAAGTCACCATACAGTGGATACCATCCCACTGTGGAATACCTGGAAATGACAGAGCTGATCGATTTTCTAAGGAAGGAGCAAAAGAAGAATAGCCTGATGTGCCCGTTACCTACCACCGAAAGAAAAGAATGATCATATCAGTCAGAAAGCCACCAAAATCTGCTCAAGATGACTACCACATTATTGACAGGCCAGAACAAGTCATTATTCTGCACCTCAGAACAGGACACAATAGATTACGCAGTCACATGTATACAAAATTCAAGAATGGTGAATCAGCCATGTGCACATGTGGATTGGCGTCGCAGACAGCAGAGCACATACTCCAAGCTGCCCAACTTACATGTCTAGGCAAACCTTCTGGCCTAGAGAGACGACAGTGGAAGATAAACTCTATGGGCCGCTGTGTGAACTGAAAAAGACAGTTAAATTCATACAAGCGACAGCATTGCAGTTATAAACATATTTCAAGTGAACGAAAGAAGAATAAGAAGAATCGAGCCGTATGTGGTCTCACATTTTCGTGAAGAAACAACACTCCTCTAGTCAACAGTCCTGGACGTTTTCTTCTAATTTCACCATGAAGCATCGATAGAACTTCACAGTACGATTCATAATTCACATTGTCACCTTTCTATTTTAAATTGGTTAAAAGCACGCCTTGACAATCCCAGAACACTGTCAGCATAACCTTCCCTACTGATGGCGTAACCTTGAATTTTTGGACACAAGGCGAAGAAGTATGTTTCTATTGCATTGAAGCACGCTTTGATTCGGGCTGGTAGTGATGCACCCATGATTCGTGCCCAGTAATAATCCTGTTCAGCATGTCTTCTCCTTCATCTTGGTATCGACAGAGTTGATGCAAGGACAGGCCAAATCGGTTCATTTTGTGTTCCTCCTTCAATTGCCTGGGTACCCAACTTGAGCACACTTTCTTAAATTTCAATCGATCATGCATTATGCTGTATGATGAACCATGTGAGAACCATATTGCAGATGCTACATAGTCTATCGTTACTCGCCTGTCACCTCTAATCATCTATTTCACCAGCTGCACGGATGCTTCTGTTGACATCTCAACAGGACGACCAGATCGGATTTCATCAACAATGTTAGAGCGTCCTTGAGAAAATTTTGTTACCCAGCTATGCACCGCTTTACAGGACAAATATTTGTCAGCATAAACAGGAAGCATTTACTTACGAATGTCCTTTGCAGGCAATCATCTTGCCAACATAAAACGCACAACAGCACGTTGCTCTTTGGTTGTACACTCTGTAAGTACAGTCCGCATTTTGTTTATACGCTGTGCATGCACATGAGACACGTAGCGCCACCTCACGAACGGGAATATAAAGTTCAATGTTGCTGTCACCTAATGACACCTGTAGAAAACACCAACTACATTTACCTGAAATCCCACAAAACAATGTGATTTACTTATTGACTGGCCCTCGTATTATGATTTTATTACACTGAGTTGTTCAATTTCTTGTCGACTTGAGTGTAACTTTGTTCTTGTGTGTAATAGTGAATACTATTATAGCATTTACAACATAGTGGGAGAGCATAGTGTAGCAGGAATACTATACGCTTTCAGTTAATCCAGAGTGAGCTTTATCCTCTTAGAATGCGGTGACTTTCCTGGCCTTCCAAAAGAGAACCTGACTTTAGATCTAGTGGAATCTTACCTTATCTATATGTTTCAGCACTAGGTAGTCTTACGGGCCATTTCTGGTTCTCTTTAAAGTTGGCAAGGGAGATTTTGGGATATCTATTCCCCATTTCAATTCAACATACCACATGGTGAACGATCTAGTAATACTTACAACTGTCAAAACATCAACGTTTATTTTCTCCCCTTTGCAAGACGCTCTCAACATTCTTCTAAAAGCTACATCTCCAATGCCTCAATCGTTCCCACAATTGTATTACTCTTTGTCTAGTTTCCGCATCCACACAGAAGACAAGACCACACGTAACTGTACAAATAGTTAGTTCGTTGTTTACAGATTAATGTTTCTGTGGGCAACTTCAATTGGTGGGGCTGCAGGAGCTGTTGTGTCTATGTCTAACTCTTTTGGTGGAGCTGTAGGAAGTGTTGTATCTATGCCCAAATCTTTTGGTGGAGCTGTAGGAAGTGTTGTGTCTATGTCCAACTCTTTTGGTGGGGTTGTAGGAAGTGTTGTGTCTATGTCCGATTCTTTTGGTGGGGCTGTAGGGACTGGTGTGTTTATGTCCAACACTTTTGGTGGGGCTGTAGGAGCTGTTGTGTCTATGCCCAACTCTTTTGGTGGAGCTGTAGGAAGTGTTGTGTCTAAGCCCAACTCTTTACGTGGGGGTGCAGGAGCTGTTGTGTCCATGTCCAACTCTTTTGGTGGGGCTGTAGGAGATGTTGTGTCCATGTCCAACTCTTTTGGTGGGGCTGCAGGAGATGTTGTGTCCATGTCCAACTCTTTTGGTGGGGCTGTAGGAAGTGTTGTGTCTAAGCCCAACTCTTTTGGTGGGGGTGCAGGAGCTGTTGTGTCCATGTCTAACTCTTTTGGTGGGGCTGTAGGAGATGTTGTGTCCATGTCCAACTCTTTTGGTGGGGCTGCAGGAGATGTTGTGTCCATGTCCAACTCTTTTGGTGGGGCTGCAGGAGATGTTGTGTCCATGTCCAACTCTTTTGGTGGGGCTGTAGGGACTGGTGTGTCTATGCCCAACTCTTTTGGTGGGGCTGTAGGAGCTGTTGTGTCTATGTCCAACTCTTTTGGTGGAGCTGTAGGAGCTGTTGTGTCTATGTCTAACTCTTTTGGTGGGGCTGTAGGGAGTGTTGTGTCTATGTCCAATTCTTTTGGTGGGGCTGTAGGAAGTGTTGTGTCCATGTCTAACTCTTTTGGTGGGGCTGTAGGAGCTGTTGTGTCTATGTCTAACTCTTTTGGTGGAGCTGTAGGAGCTGTTGTGTCTATGTTTAACTCTTTTGGTGGGGCTGTAGGAAGTGTTGTGTCCATGTCCAACTCTTTTGGTAGGGGTGTAGGGACTGGCATGTTTATGTCCAACTCTTTTGGTAGGGGTGTAGGGACTGGTGTGTTTATGTCCAACTCTTTTGGTGGGGCTGTAGGGACTGGCATGTTTATGTCCAACTCTTTTGGTGGGGCTGTAGGGACTGGTGTGTTTATGTCTAACTCTTTTGGTGGGGCTGTAGGAAGTGTTGTGTCCATGTCCAACTCTTTTGGTGGGGCTGTAGGAAGTGTTGTGTCTATGTCCAACTCTTTTGGTAGGGGTGTAGGGACTGGTGTGTTTATGTCCAACTCTTTTGGTGGGGCTGTAGGGACTGGTGTGTTTATGTCTAACTCTTTTGGTGGGGCTGTAGGAAGTGTTGTGTCCATGCCATGTCCAACTCTTTTGGTGGGGCTGTAGGAAGTGTTGTGTCTATGTCTAACTCTTTTGGTGGGGCTGTAGGAAGTGTTGTGTCTATGTCCAACTCTTTTGGTGGGGCTGTAGGAGCTGTTGTGTCTATGTCCAACTCTTTTGGTGGGGCTGTAGGGACTGGTGTGTTTATGTCCAACTCTTTTGGTGGGGCTGTAGGGAGTGTTGTGTCTATGTCCGACTCTTTTGGTGGGGCTGTAGGAAGTGTTGTGTCTATGTCCAACTCTTTTGGTGGGGCTGTAGGGAGTGTTGTGTCTATGTCCAACTCTTTTGGTAGGGGTGTAGGGACTGGTGTGTTTATGTCCAACTCTTTTGGTGGGGCTGTAGGGACTGGTGTGTTTATGTCCAACTCTTTTGGTGGGGCTGTAGGGAGTGTTGTGTCTATGTCCAACTCTTTTGGTGGGGCTGTAGGAAGTGTTGTGTCTATGTCCAACTCTTTTGGTGGGGCTGTAGGAGCTGTTGTGTCTATGCCCAACTCTTTTGGTGGAGCTGTAGGAGCTGTTGTGTCTATGTCCAACTCTTTTGGTGGGGCTGTAGGGACTGGTGTGTTTATGCCCAACTCTTTTGGTGGGGCTGTAGGGACTGGTGTGTTTATGTCCAACTCTTTTGGTGGGGCTGTAGGAAGTGTTGTGTCCATGTCCAACTCTTTTGGTGGGGCTGTAGGAAGTGTTGTGTCCATGTCCATTCTTTTGGTGGGGCTGTAGGAAGTGTTGTGTCCATGTCCAACTCTTTTGGTGGGGCTGTAGGAAGTGTTGTGTCTATGTCCAACTCTTTTGGTGGGGCTGTAGGAAGTGTTGTGTCTATGTCCAACTCTTTTGGTGGGGGTGTAGGAAGTGTTGTGTCTATGTCCAACTCTTTTGGTGGGGCTATAGGGACTGTTGTGTCTATGTCCAACTCTTTTGGTGGGGCTGTAGGGAGTGTTGTGTCTATGTCCAACTCTTTTGGTGGGGGTGTAGGAAGTGTTGTGTCTATGTCCAACTCTTTTGGTGGGGCTGTAGGAACTGTTGTGTCTATGTCCAACTCTTTTGGTGGGGCTGTAGGGAGTGTTGTGTCTATGTCCAACTCTTTTGGTGGGGCTGTAGGAACTGTTGTATCTATGTCCAACTCTTTTGGTGGGGGTGTAGGGAGTGTTGTGTCTATGTCCAACTCTTTTGGTGGGGCTGTAGGAAATGTTGTGTCTATGCCCAACTCTTTTGGGGGGCTGTAGGAGCTGTTGTGTCTATGTCCAACTCTTTTGGTGGAGCTGTAGGAAGTGTTGTGTCTATGCCCAACTCTTTTGGTGGGGCTGTAGGAGCTGTTGTGTCTATGCCCAACTCTTTTGGTGGAGCTGTAGGAAGTGTTGTGTCTATGTCCAACTCTTTTGGTGGGGCTGTAGGAGCTGTTGTGTCCATGTCCAACTCTTTTGGTGGGGCTGTAGCAAGTGTTGTGTCCATGTCCAACTCTTTTGGTGGGGCTGTAGGAAGTGTTGTGTCTATGTCCAACTCTTTTGGTAGGGGTGTAGGGACTGGTGTGTTTATGTCCAACTCTTTTGGTGGGGCTGTAGGGACTGGTGTGTTTATGTCTAACTCTTTTGGTGGGGCTGTAGGAAGTGTTGTGTCCATGTCCAACTCTTTTGGTGGGGCTGTAGGGAGTGTTGTGTCTATGTCTAACTCTTTTGGTGGGGCTGTAGGAAGTGTTGTGTCTATGTCCAACTCTTTTGGTGGGGGTGTAGGAAGTGTTGTGTCTATGTCCAACTCTTTTGGTGGGGCTGTAGGGAGTGTTGTGTCTATGTCCAACTCTTTTGGTAGGGGTGTAGGGACTGGTGTGTTTATGTCCAACTCTTTTGGTGGGGCTGTAGGGACTGGTGTGTTTATGTCCAACTCTTTTGGTGGGGCTGTAGGGAGTGTTGTGTCTATGTCCAACTCTTTTGGTGGGGCTGTAGGAAGTGTTGTGTCTATGTCCAACTCTTTTGGTGGGGCTGTAGGAGCTGTTGTGTCTATGCCCAACTCTTTTGGTGGAGCTGTAGGAGCTGTTGTGTCTATGTCCAACTCTTTTGGTGGGGCTGTAGGGACTGGTGTGTTTATGCCCAACTCTTTTGGTGGGGCTGTAGGGACTGGTGTGTTTATGTCCAACTCTTTTGGTGGGGCTGTAGGGACTGGTGTGTTTATGTCCAACTCTTTTGGTGGGGCTGTAGGAAGTGTTGTGTCCATGTCCAACTCTTTTGGTGGGGCTGTAGGAAGTGTTGTGTCCATGTCCAACTCTTTTGGTGGGGCTGTAGGAAGTGTTGTGTCCATGTCCATTCTTTTGGTGGGGCTGTAGGAAGTGTTGTGTCCATGTCCAACTCTTTTGGTGGGGCTGTAGGAAGTGTTGTGTCTATGTCCAACTCTTTTGGTGGGGCTGTAGGAAGTGTTGTGTCTATGTCCAACTCTTTTGGTGGGGGTGTAGGAAGTGTTGTGTCTATGTCCAACTCTTTTGGTGGGGCTATAGGGACTGTTGTGTCTATGTCCAACTCTTTTGGTGGGGCTGTAGGGAGTGTTGTGTCTATGTCCAACTCTTTTGGTGGGGGTGTAGGAAGTGTTGTGTCTATGTCCAACTCTTTTGGTGGGGCTGTAGGAACTGTTGTGTCTATGTCCAACTCTTTTGGTGGGGCTGTAGGGAGTGTTGTGTCTATGTCCAACTCTTTTGGTGGGGCTGTAGGAACTGTTGTATCTATGTCCAACTCTTTTGGTGGGGGTGTAGGGAGTGTTGTGTCTATGTCCAACTCTTTTGGTGGGGCTGTAGGAAATGTTGTGTCTATGCCCAACTCTTTTGGGGGGCTGTAGGAGCTGTTGTGTCTATGTCCAACTCTTTTGGTGGAGCTGTAAGAAGTGTTGTGTCTATGCCCAACTCTTTTGGTGGGGCTGTAGGAGCTGTTGTGTCTATGCCCAACTCTTTTGGTGGAGCTGTAGGAAGTGTTGTGTCTATGTCCAACTCTTTTGGTGGGGCTGTAGGAAATGTTGTGTCTATGCCCAACTCTTTTGGGGGGCTGCAGGAGATGTTGTGTCCATGTCCAACTCTTTTGGTGGGGCTGTAGGAGATGTTGCGTCCATGTCCAACTCTTTTGGTGGGGCTGCAGGAGATGTTGTGTCCATGTCCAACTCTTTTGGTGGGGCTGTGGGAAGTGTTGTGTCTAAGCCCAACTCTTTTGGTGGGGGTGCAGGAGCTGTTGTGTCCATGTCTAATTCTTTTGGTGGGGGTGCAGGAGCTGTTGTGTCCATGTCTAACTCTTTTGGTGGGGCTGTAGGAGATGTTGTGTCCATGTCCAACTCTTTTGGTGGGGCTGCAGGAGATGTTGTGTCCATGTCCAACTCTTTTGGTGGGGCTGCAGGAGATGTTGTGTCCATGTCCAACTCTTTTGGTGGGGCTGTAGGAGCTGTTGTGTCTATGCCCAACTCTTTTGGTGGAGCTGTAGGAAGTGTTGTGTCTAAGCCCAACTCTTTTGGTGGGGGTGCAGGAGCTGTTGTGTCCATGTCCAACTCTTTTGGTGGGGCTGTAGGAGATGTTGTGTCCATGTCCAACTCTTTTGGTGGGGCTGCAGGAGATGTTGTGTCCATGTCCAACTCTTTTGGTGGGGCTGTAGGAAGTGTTGTGTCTAAGCCCAACTCTTTTGGTGGGGGTGCAGGAGCTGTTGTGTCCATGTCTAACTCTTTTGGTGGGGCTGTAGGAGATGTTGTGTCCATGTCCAACTCTTTTGGTGGGGCTGCAGATGTTGTGTCCATGTCCAACTCTTTTGGTGGGGCTGCAGGAGATGTTGTGTCCATGTCCAACTCTTTTGGTGGGGCTGTAGGGACTGGTGTGTCTATGCCCAACTCTTTTGGTGGGGCTGTAGGAGCTGTTGTGTCTATGTCCAACTCTTTTGGTGGAGCTGTAGGAGCTGTTGTGTCTATGTCTAACTCTTTTGGTGGGGCTGTAGGGAGTGTTGTGTCTATGTCCAATTCTTTTGGTGGGGCTGTAGGAAGTGTTGTGTCCATGTCTAACTCTTTTGGTGGTGCTGTAGGAGCTGTTGTGTCTATGTCTAACTCTTTTGGTGGAGCTGTAGGAGCTGTTGTGTCTATGTTTAACTCTTTTGGTGGGGCTGTAGGAAGTGTTGTGTCCATGTCCAACTCTTTTGGTAGGGGTGTAGGGACTGGCATGTTTATGTCCAACTCTTTTGGTAGGGGTGTAGGGACTGGTGTGTTTATGTCCAACTCTTTTGGTGGGGCTGTAGGGACTGGCATGTTTATGTCCAACTCTTTTGGTGGGGCTGTAGGGACTGGTGTGTTTATGTCTAACTCTTTTGGTGGGGCTGTAGGAAGTGTTGTGTCCATGTCCAACTCTTTTGGTGGGGCTGTAGGAAGTGTTGTGTCTATGTCCAACTCTTTTGGTGGGGCTGTAGGGGCTGTTGTGTCTATGTCCAACTCTTTTGGTGGGGGTGTAGGAAGTGTTGTGTCTATGTCCAACTCTTTTGGTGGGGCTATAGGGACTGTTGTGTCTATGTCCAACTCTTTTGGTGGGGCTGTAGGGAGTGTTGTGTCTATGTCCAACTCTTTTGGTGGGGGTGTAGGAAGTGTTGTGTCTATGTCCAACTCTTTTGGTGGGGCTGTAGGAACTGTTGTGTCTATGTCCAACTCTTTTGGTGGGGCTGTAGGGAGTGTTGTGTCTATGTCCAACTCTTTTGGTGGGGCTGTAGGAACTGTTGTATCTATGTCCAACTCTTTTGGTGGGGGTGTAGGGAGTGTTGTGTCTATGTCCAACTCTTTTGGTGGGGCTGTAGGAAATGTTGTGTCTATGCCCAACTCTTTTGGGGGGCTGTAGGAGCTGTTGTGTCTATGTCCAACTCTTTTGGTGGAGCTGTAGGAAGTGTTGTGTCTATGCCCAACTCTTTTGGTGGGGCTGTAGGAGCTGTTGTGTCTATGCCCAACTCTTTTGGTGGAGCTGTAGGAAGTGTTGTGTCTATGTCCAACTCTTTTGGTGGGGCTGTAGGAGCTGTTGTGTCCATGTCCAACTCTTTTGGTGGGGCTGTAGGAAGTGTTGTGTCCATGTCCAACTCTTTTGGTGGGGCTGTAGGAAGTGTTGTGTCTATGTCCAACTCTTTTGGTAGGGGTGTAGGGACTGGTGTGTTTATGTCCAACTCTTTTGGTGGGGCTGTAGGGACTGGTGTGTTTATGTCTAACTCTTTTGGTGGGGCTGTAGGAAGTGTTGTGTCCATGTCCAACTCTTTTGGTGGGGCTGTAGGGAGTGTTGTGTCTATGTCTAACTCTTTTGGTGGGGCTGTAGGAAGTGTTGTGTCTATGTCCAACTCTTTTGGTGGGGGTGTAGGAAGTGTTGTGTCTATGTCCAACTCTTTTGGTGGGGCTGTAGGGAGTGTTGTGTCTATGTCCAACTCTTTTGGTAGGGGTGTAGGGACTGGTGTGTTTATGTCCAACTCTTTTGGTGGGGCTGTAGGGACTGGTGTGTTTATGTCCAACTCTTTTGGTGGGGCTGTAGGGAGTGTTGTGTCTATGTCCAACTCTTTTGGTGGGGCTGTAGGAAGTGTTGTGTCTATGTCCAACTCTTTTGGTGGGGCTGTAGGAGCTGTTGTGTCTATGCCCAACTCTTTTGGTGGAGCTGTAGGAGCTGTTGTGTCTATGTCCAACTCTTTTGGTGGGGCTGTAGGGACTGGTGTGTTTATGCCCAACTCTTTTGGTGGGGCTGTAGGGACTGGTGTGTTTATGTCCAACTCTTTTGGTGGGGCTGTAGGGACTGGTGTGTTTATGTCCAACTCTTTTGGTGGGGCTGTAGGAAGTGTTGTGTCCATGTCCAACTCTTTTGGTGGGGCTGTAGGAAGTGTTGTGTCCATGTCCAACTCTTTTGGTGGGGCTGTAGGAAGTGTTGTGTCCATGTCCATTCTTTTGGTGGGGCTGTAGGAAGTGTTGTGTCCATGTCCAACTCTTTTGGTGGGGCTGTAGGAAGTGTTGTGTCTATGTCCAACTCTTTTGGTGGGGCTGTAGGAAGTGTTGTGTCTATGTCCAACTCTTTTGGTGGGGGTGTAGGAAGTGTTGTGTCTATGTTCAACTCTTTTGGTGGGGCTATAGGGACTGTTGTGTCTATGTCCAACTCTTTTGGTGGGGCTGTAGGGAGTGTTGTGTCTATGTCCAACTCTTTTGGTGGGGGTGTAGGAAGTGTTGTGTCTATGTCCAACTCTTTTGGTGGGGCTGTAGGAACTGTTGTGTCTATGTCCAACTCTTTTGGTGGGGCTGTAGGGAGTGTTGTGTCTATGTCCAACTCTTTTGGTGGGGCTGTAGGAACTGTTGTATCTATGTCCAACTCTTTTGGTGGGGGTGTAGGGAGTGTTGTGTCTATGTCCAACTCTTTTGGTGGGGCTGTAGGAAATGTTGTGTCTATGCCCAACTCTTTTGGGGGGCTGTAGGAGCTGTTGTGTCTATGTCCAACTCTTTTGGTGGAGCTGTAAGAAGTGTTGTGTCTATGCCCAACTCTTTTGGTGGGGCTGTAGGAGCTGTTGTGTCTATGCCCAACTCTTTTGGTGGAGCTGTAGGAAGTGTTGTGTCTATGTCCAACTCTTTTGGTGGGGCTGTAGGAAATGTTGTGTCTATGCCCAACTCTTTTGGGGGGCTGCAGGAGATGTTGTGTCCATGTCCAACTCTTTTGGTGGGGCTGTAGGAGATGTTGCGTCCATGTCCAACTCTTTTGGTGGGGCTGCAGGAGATGTTGTGTCCATGTCCAACTCTTTTGGTGGGGCTGTGGGAAGTGTTGTGTCTAAGCCCAACTCTTTTGGTGGGGGTGCAGGAGCTGTTGTGTCCATGTCTAATTCTTTTGGTGGGGGTGCAGGAGCTGTTGTGTCCATGTCTAACTCTTTTGGTGGGGCTGTAGGAGATGTTGTGTCCATGTCCAACTCTTTTGGTGGGGCTGCAGGAGATGTTGTGTCCATGTCCAACTCTTTTGGTGGGGCTGCAGGAGATGTTGTGTCCATGTCCAACTCTTTTGGTGGGGCTGTAGGAGCTGTTGTGTCTATGCCCAACTCTTTTGGTGGAGCTGTAGGAAGTGTTGTGTCTAAGCCCAACTCTTTTGGTGGGGGTGCAGGAGCTGTTGTGTCCATGTCCAACTCTTTTGGTGGGGCTGTAGGAGATGTTGTGTCCATGTCCAACTCTTTTGGTGGGGCTGCAGGAGATGTTGTGTCCATGTCCAACTCTTTTGGTGGGGCTGTAGGAAGTGTTGTGTCTAAGCCCAACTCTTTTGGTGGGGGTGCAGGAGCTGTTGTGTCCATGTCTAACTCTTTTGGTGGGGCTGTAGGAGATGTTGTGTCCATGTCCAACTCTTTTGGTGGGGCTGCAGATGTTGTGTCCATGTCCAACTCTTTTGGTGGGGCTGCAGGAGATGTTGTGTCCATGTCCAACTCTTTTGGTGGGGCTGTAGGGACTGGTGTGTCTATGCCCAACTCTTTTGGTGGGGCTGTAGGGAGTGTTGTGTCTATGTCCAACTCTTTTGGTGGGGCTGTAGGAACTGTTGTATCTATGTCCAACTCTTTTGGTGGGGGTGTAGGGAGTGTTGTGTCTATGTCCAACTCTTTTGGTGGGGCTGTAGGAAATGTTGTGTCTATGCCCAACTCTTTTGGGGGGCTGTAGGAGCTGTTGTGTCTATGTCCAACTCTTTTGGTGGAGCTGTAGGAAGTGTTGTGTCTATGCCCAACTCTTTTGGTGGGGCTGTAGGAGCTGTTGTGTCTATGCCCAACTCTTTTGGTGGAGCTGTAGGAAGTGTTGTGTCTATGTCCAACTCTTTTGGTGGGGCTGTAGGAGCTGTTGTGTCCATGTCCAACTCTTTTGGTGGGGCTGTAGGAAGTGTTGTGTCCATGTCCAACTCTTTTGGTGGGGCTGTAGGAAGTGTTGTGTCTATGTCCAACTCTTTTGGTAGGGGTGTAGGGACTGGTGTGTTTATGTCCAACTCTTTTGGTGGGGCTGTAGGGACTGGTGTGTTTATGTCTAACTCTTTTGGTGGGGCTGTAGGAAGTGTTGTGTCCATGTCCAACTCTTTTGGTGGGGCTGTAGGGAGTGTTGTGTCTATGTCTAACTCTTTTGGTGGGGCTGTAGGAAGTGTTGTGTCTATGTCCAACTCTTTTGGTGGGGGTGTAGGAAGTGTTGTGTCTATGTCCAACTCTTTTGGTGGGGCTGTAGGGAGTGTTGTGTCTATGTCCAACTCTTTTGGTAGGGGTGTAGGGACTGGTGTGTTTATGTCCAACTCTTTTGGTGGGGCTGTAGGGACTGGTGTGTTTATGTCCAACTCTTTTGGTGGGGCTGTAGGGAGTGTTGTGTCTATGTCCAACTCTTTTGGTGGGGCTGTAGGAAGTGTTGTGTCTATGTCCAACTCTTTTGGTGGGGCTGTAGGAGCTGTTGTGTCTATGCCCAACTCTTTTGGTGGAGCTGTAGGAGCTGTTGTGTCTATGTCCAACTCTTTTGGTGGGGCTGTAGGGACTGGTGTGTTTATGCCCAACTCTTTTGGTGGGGCTGTAGGGACTGGTGTGTTTATGTCCAACTCTTTTGGTGGGGCTGTAGGGACTGGTGTGTTTATGTCCAACTCTTTTGGTGGGGCTGTAGGAAGTGTTGTGTCCATGTCCAACTCTTTTGGTGGGGCTGTAGGAAGTGTTGTGTCCATGTCCAACTCTTTTGGTGGGGCTGTAGGAAGTGTTGTGTCCATGTCCATTCTTTTGGTGGGGCTGTAGGAAGTGTTGTGTCCATGTCCAACTCTTTTGGTGGGGCTGTAGGAAGTGTTGTGTCTATGTCCAACTCTTTTGGTGGGGCTGTAGGAAGTGTTGTGTCTATGTCCAACTCTTTTGGTGGGGGTGTAGGAAGTGTTGTGTCTATGTTCAACTCTTTTGGTGGGGCTATAGGGACTGTTGTGTCTATGTCCAACTCTTTTGGTGGGGCTGTAGGGAGTGTTGTGTCTATGTCCAACTCTTTTGGTGGGGGTGTAGGAAGTGTTGTGTCTATGTCCAACTCTTTTGGTGGGGCTGTAGGAACTGTTGTGTCTATGTCCAACTCTTTTGGTGGGGCTGTAGGGAGTGTTGTGTCTATGTCCAACTCTTTTGGTGGGGCTGTAGGAACTGTTGTATCTATGTCCAACTCTTTTGGTGGGGGTGTAGGGAGTGTTGTGTCTATGTCCAACTCTTTTGGTGGGGCTGTAGGAAATGTTGTGTCTATGCCCAACTCTTTTGGGGGGCTGTAGGAGCTGTTGTGTCTATGTCCAACTCTTTTGGTGGAGCTGTAAGAAGTGTTGTGTCTATGCCCAACTCTTTTGGTGGGGCTGTAGGAGCTGTTGTGTCTATGCCCAACTCTTTTGGTGGAGCTGTAGGAAGTGTTGTGTCTATGTCCAACTCTTTTGGTGGGGCTGTAGGAAATGTTGTGTCTATGCCCAACTCTTTTGGGGGGCTGCAGGAGATGTTGTGTCCATGTCCAACTCTTTTGGTGGGGCTGTAGGAGATGTTGCGTCCATGTCCAACTCTTTTGGTGGGGCTGCAGGAGATGTTGTGTCCATGTCCAACTCTTTTGGTGGGGCTGTGGGAAGTGTTGTGTCTAAGCCCAACTCTTTTGGTGGGGGTGCAGGAGCTGTTGTGTCCATGTCTAATTCTTTTGGTGGGGGTGCAGGAGCTGTTGTGTCCATGTCTAACTCTTTTGGTGGGGCTGTAGGAGATGTTGTGTCCATGTCCAACTCTTTTGGTGGGGCTGCAGGAGATGTTGTGTCCATGTCCAACTCTTTTGGTGGGGCTGCAGGAGATGTTGTGTCCATGTCCAACTCTTTTGGTGGGGCTGTAGGAGCTGTTGTGTCTATGCCCAACTCTTTTGGTGGAGCTGTAGGAAGTGTTGTGTCTAAGCCCAACTCTTTTGGTGGGGGTGCAGGAGCTGTTGTGTCCATGTCCAACTCTTTTGGTGGGGCTGTAGGAGATGTTGTGTCCATGTCCAACTCTTTTGGTGGGGCTGCAGGAGATGTTGTGTCCATGTCCAACTCTTTTGGTGGGGCTGTAGGAAGTGTTGTGTCTAAGCCCAACTCTTTTGGTGGGGGTGCAGGAGCTGTTGTGTCCATGTCTAACTCTTTTGGTGGGGCTGTAGGAGATGTTGTGTCCATGTCCAACTCTTTTGGTGGGGCTGCAGATGTTGTGTCCATGTCCAACTCTTTTGGTGGGGCTGCAGGAGATGTTGTGTCCATGTCCAACTCTTTTGGTGGGGCTGTAGGGACTGGTGTGTCTATGCCCAACTCTTTTGGTGGGGCTGTAGGAGCTGTTGTGTCTATGTCCAACTCTTTTGGTGGAGCTGTAGGAGCTGTTGTGTCTATGTCTAACTCTTTTGGTGGGGCTGTAGGGAGTGTTGTGTCTATGTCCAATTCTTTTGGTGGGGCTGTAGGAAGTGTTGTGTCCATGTCTAACTCTTTTGGTGGTGCTGTAGGAGCTGTTGTGTCTATGTCTAACTCTTTTGGTGGAGCTGTAGGAGCTGTTGTGTCTATGTTTAACTCTTTTGGTGGGGCTGTAGGAAGTGTTGTGTCCATGTCCAACTCTTTTGGTAGGGGTGTAGGGACTGGCATGTTTATGTCCAACTCTTTTGGTAGGGGTGTAGGGACTGGTGTGTTTATGTCCAACTCTTTTGGTGGGGCTGTAGGGACTGGCATGTTTATGTCCAACTCTTTTGGTGGGGCTGTAGGGACTGGTGTGTTTATGTCTAACTCTTTTGGTGGGGCTGTAGGAAGTGTTGTGTCCATGTCCAACTCTTTTGGTGGGGCTGTAGGAAGTGTTGTGTCTATGTCCAACTCTTTTGGTGGGGCTGTAGGGGCTGTTGTGTCTATGTCCAACTCTTTTGGTGGGGGTGTAGGAAGTGTTGTGTCTATGTCTAACTCTTTTGGTGGGGCTGTAGGAAGTGTTGTGTCTATGTCCAACTCTTTTGGTGGGGCTGTAGGGGCTGTTGTGTCTATGTCCAACTCTTTTGGTGGGGGTGTAGGAAGTGTTGTGTCTATGTCCAACTCTTTTGGTGGGGCTGTAGGGAGTGTTGTGTCTATGTCCAACTCTTTTGGTAGGGGTGTAGGGACTGGTGTGTTTATGTCCAACTCTTTTGGTGGGGCTGTAGGGACTGGTGTGTTTATGTCCAACTCTTTTGGTGGGGCTGTAGGGAGTGTTGTGTCTATGTCCAACTCTTTTGGTGGGGCTGTAGGAAGTGTTGTGTCTATGTCCAACTCTTTTGGTGGGGCTGTAGGAGCTGTTGTGTCTATGCCCAACTCTTTTGGTGGAGCTGTAGGAGCTGTTGTGTCTATGTCCAACTCTTTTGGTGGGGCTGTAGGGACTGGTGTGTTTATGCCCAACTCTTTTGGTGGGGCTGTAGGGACTGGTGTGTTTATGTCCAACTCTTTTGGTGGGGCTGTAGGAAGTGTTGTGTCCATGTCCAACTCTTTTGGTGGGGCTGTAGGAAGTGTTGTGTCCATGTCCAACTCTTTTGGTGGGGCTGTAGGAAGTGTTGTGTCCATGTCCATTCTTTTGGTGGGGCTGTAGGAAGTGTTGTGTCCATGTCCAACTCTTTTGGTGGGGCTGTAGGAAGTGTTGTGTCTATGTCCAACTCTTTTGGTGGGGCTGTAGGAAGTGTTGTGTCTATGTCCAACTCTTTTGGTGGGGGTGTAGGAAGTGTTGTGTCTATGTCCAACTCTTTTGGTGGGGCTATAGGGACTGTTGTGTCTATGTCCAACTCTTTTGGTGGGGCTGTAGGGAGTGTTGTGTCTATGTCCAACTCTTTTGGTGGGGGTGTAGGAAGTGTTGTGTCTATGTCCAACTCTTTTGGTGGGGCTGTAGGAACTGTTGTGTCTATGTCCAACTCTTTTGGTGGGGCTGTAGGGAGTGTTGTGTCTATGTCCAACTCTTTTGGTGGGGCTGTAGGAACTGTTGTATCTATGTCCAACTCTTTTGGTGGGGGTGTAGGGAGTGTTGTGTCTATGTCCAACTCTTTTGGTGGGGCTGTAGGAAATGTTGTGTCTATGCCCAACTCTTTTGGGGGGCTGTAGGAGCTGTTGTGTCTATGTCCAACTCTTTTGGTGGAGCTGTAAGAAGTGTTGTGTCTATGCCCAACTCTTTTGGTGGGGCTGTAGGAGCTGTTGTGTCTATGCCCAACTCTTTTGGTGGAGCTGTAGGAAGTGTTGTGTCTATGTCCAACTCTTTTGGTGGGGCTGTAGGAAATGTTGTGTCTATGCCCAACTCTTTTGGGGGGCTGCAGGAGATGTTGTGTCCATGTCCAACTCTTTTGGTGGGGCTGTAGGAGATGTTGCGTCCATGTCCAACTCTTTTGGTGGGGCTGCAGGAGATGTTGTGTCCATGTCCAACTCTTTTGGTGGGGCTGTGGGAAGTGTTGTGTCTAAGCCCAACTCTTTTGGTGGGGGTGCAGGAGCTGTTGTGTCCATGTCTAATTCTTTTGGTGGGGGTGCAGGAGCTGTTGTGTCCATGTCTAACTCTTTTGGTGGGGCTGTAGGAGATGTTGTGTCCATGTCCAACTCTTTTGGTGGGGCTGCAGGAGATGTTGTGTCCATGTCCAACTCTTTTGGTGGGGCTGCAGGAGATGTTGTGTCCATGTCCAACTCTTTTGGTGGGGCTGTAGGAGCTGTTGTGTCTATGCCCAACTCTTTTGGTGGAGCTGTAGGAAGTGTTGTGTCTAAGCCCAACTCTTTTGGTGGGGGTGCAGGAGCTGTTGTGTCCATGTCCAACTCTTTTGGTGGGGCTGTAGGAGATGTTGTGTCCATGTCCAACTCTTTTGGTGGGGCTGCAGGAGATGTTGTGTCCATGTCCAACTCTTTTGGTGGGGCTGTAGGAAGTGTTGTGTCTAAGCCCAACTCTTTTGGTGGGGGTGCAGGAGCTGTTGTGTCCATGTCTAACTCTTTTGGTGGGGCTGTAGGAGATGTTGTGTCCATGTCCAACTCTTTTGGTGGGGCTGCAGATGTTGTGTCCATGTCCAACTCTTTTGGTGGGGCTGCAGGAGATGTTGTGTCCATGTCCAACTCTTTTGGTGGGGCTGTAGGGACTGGTGTGTCTATGCCCAACTCTTTTGGTGGGGCTGTAGGAGCTGTTGTGTCTATGTCCAACTCTTTTGGTGGAGCTGTAGGAGCTGTTGTGTCTATGTCTAACTCTTTTGGTGGGGCTGTAGGGAGTGTTGTGTCTATGTCTAACTCTTTTGGTGGGGCTGTAGGAAGTGTTGTGTCCATGTCCAACTCTTTTGGTGGGGCTGTAGGAAGTGTTGTGTCTATGTCCAACTCTTTTGGTGGGGCTGTAGGGGCTGTTGTGTCTATGTCCAACTCTTTTGGTGGGGGTGTAGGAAGTGTTGTGTCTATGTCTAACTCTTTTGGTGGGGCTGTAGGAAGTGTTGTGTCTATGTCCAACTCTTTTGGTGGGGCTGTAGGGGCTGTTGTGTCTATGTCCAACTCTTTTGGTGGGGGTGTAGGAAGTGTTGTGTCTATGTCCAACTCTTTTGGTGGGGCTGTAGGGAGTGTTGTGTCTATGTCCAACTCTTTTGGTAGGGGTGTAGGGACTGGTGTGTTTATGTCCAACTCTTTTGGTGGGGCTGTAGGGACTGGTGTGTTTATGTCCAACTCTTTTGGTGGGGCTGTAGGGAGTGTTGTGTCTATGTCCAACTCTTTTGGTGGGGCTGTAGGAAGTGTTGTGTCTATGTCCAACTCTTTTGGTGGGGCTGTAGGAGCTGTTGTGTCTATGCCCAACTCTTTTGGTGGAGCTGTAGGAGCTGTTGTGTCTATGTCCAACTCTTTTGGTGGGGCTGTAGGGACTGGTGTGTTTATGCCCAACTCTTTTGGTGGGGCTGTAGGGACTGGTGTGTTTATGTCCAACTCTTTTGGTGGGGCTGTAGGGACTGGTGTGTTTATGTCCAACTCTTTTGGTGGGGCTGTAGGAAGTGTTGTGTCCATGTCCAACTCTTTTGGTGGGGCTGTAGGAAGTGTTGTGTCCATGTCCAACTCTTTTGGTGGGGCTGTAGGAAGTGTTGTGTCCATGTCCATTCTTTTGGTGGGGCTGTAGGAAGTGTTGTGTCCATGTCCAACTCTTTTGGTGGGGCTGTAGGAAGTGTTGTGTCTATGTCCAACTCTTTTGGTGGGGCTGTAGGAAGTGTTGTGTCTATGTCCAACTCTTTTGGTGGGGGTGTAGGAAGTGTTGTGTCTATGTCCAACTCTTTTGGTGGGGCTATAGGGACTGTTGTGTCTATGTCCAACTCTTTTGGTGGGGCTGTAGGGAGTGTTGTGTCTATGTCCAACTCTTTTGGTGGGGGTGTAGGAAGTGTTGTGTCTATGTCCAACTCTTTTGGTGGGGCTGTAGGAACTGTTGTGTCTATGTCCAACTCTTTTGGTGGGGCTGTAGGGAGTGTTGTGTCTATGTCCAACTCTTTTGGTGGGGCTGTAGGAACTGTTGTATCTATGTCCAACTCTTTTGGTGGGGGTGTAGGGAGTGTTGTGTCTATGTCCAACTCTTTTGGTGGGGCTGTAGGAAATGTTGTGTCTATGCCCAACTCTTTTGGGGGGCTGTAGGAGCTGTTGTGTCTATGTCCAACTCTTTTGGTGGAGCTGTAAGAAGTGTTGTGTCTATGCCCAACTCTTTTGGTGGGGCTGTAGGAGCTGTTGTGTCTATGCCCAACTCTTTTGGTGGAGCTGTAGGAAGTGTTGTGTCTATGTCCAACTCTTTTGGTGGGGCTGTAGGAAATGTTGTGTCTATGCCCAACTCTTTTGGGGGGCTGCAGGAGATGTTGTGTCCATGTCCAACTCTTTTGGTGGGGCTGTAGGAGATGTTGCGTCCATGTCCAACTCTTTTGGTGGGGCTGCAGGAGATGTTGTGTCCATGTCCAACTCTTTTGGTGGGGCTGTGGGAAGTGTTGTGTCTAAGCCCAACTCTTTTGGTGGGGGTGCAGGAGCTGTTGTGTCCATGTCTAATTCTTTTGGTGGGGGTGCAGGAGCTGTTGTGTCCATGTCTAACTCTTTTGGTGGGGCTGTAGGAGATGTTGTGTCCATGTCCAACTCTTTTGGTGGGGCTGCAGGAGATGTTGTGTCCATGTCCAACTCTTTTGGTGGGGCTGCAGGAGATGTTGTGTCCATGTCCAACTCTTTTGGTGGGGCTGTAGGAGCTGTTGTGTCTATGCCCAACTCTTTTGGTGGAGCTGTAGGAAGTGTTGTGTCTAAGCCCAACTCTTTTGGTGGGGGTGCAGGAGCTGTTGTGTCCATGTCCAACTCTTTTGGTGGGGCTGTAGGAGATGTTGTGTCCATGTCCAACTCTTTTGGTGGGGCTGCAGGAGATGTTGTGTCCATGTCCAACTCTTTTGGTGGGGCTGTAGGAAGTGTTGTGTCTAAGCCCAACTCTTTTGGTGGGGGTGCAGGAGCTGTTGTGTCCATGTCTAACTCTTTTGGTGGGGCTGTAGGAGATGTTGTGTCCATGTCCAACTCTTTTGGTGGGGCTGCAGATGTTGTGTCCATGTCCAACTCTTTTGGTGGGGCTGCAGGAGATGTTGTGTCCATGTCCAACTCTTTTGGTGGGGCTGTAGGGACTGGTGTGTCTATGCCCAACTCTTTTGGTGGGGCTGTAGGAGCTGTTGTGTCTATGTCCAACTCTTTTGGTGGAGCTGTAGGAGCTGTTGTGTCTATGTCTAACTCTTTTGGTGGGGCTGTAGGGAGTGTTGTGTCTATGTCCAATTCTTTTGGTGGGGCTGTAGGAAGTGTTGTGTCCATGTCTAACTCTTTTGGTGGTGCTGTAGGAGCTGTTGTGTCTATGTCTAACTCTTTTGGTGGAGCTGTAGGAGCTGTTGTGTCTATGTTTAACTCTTTTGGTGGGGCTGTAGGAAGTGTTGTGTCCATGTCCAACTCTTTTGGTAGGGGTGTAGGGACTGGCATGTTTATGTCCAACTCTTTTGGTAGGGGTGTAGGGACTGGTGTGTTTATGTCCAACTCTTTTGGTGGGGCTGTAGGGACTGGCATGTTTATGTCCAACTCTTTTGGTGGGGCTGTAGGGACTGGTGTGTTTATGTCTAACTCTTTTGGTGGGGCTGTAGGAAGTGTTGTGTCCATGTCCAACTCTTTTGGTGGGGCTGTAGGAAGTGTTGTGTCTATGTCCAACTCTTTTGGTGGGGCTGTAGGGGCTGTTGTGTCTATGTCCAACTCTTTTGGTGGGGGTGTAGGAAGTGTTGTGTCTATGTCTAACTCTTTTGGTGGGGCTGTAGGAAGTGTTGTGTCTATGTCCAACTCTTTTGGTGGGGCTGTAGGGGCTGTTGTGTCTATGTCCAACTCTTTTGGTGGGGGTGTAGGAAGTGTTGTGTCTATGTCCAACTCTTTTGGTGGGGCTGTAGGGAGTGTTGTGTCTATGTCCAACTCTTTTGGTAGGGGTGTAGGGACTGGTGTGTTTATGTCCAACTCTTTTGGTGGGGCTGTAGGGACTGGTGTGTTTATGTCCAACTCTTTTGGTGGGGCTGTAGGGAGTGTTGTGTCTATGTCCAACTCTTTTGGTGGGGCTGTAGGAAGTGTTGTGTCTATGTCCAACTCTTTTGGTGGGGCTGTAGGAGCTGTTGTGTCTATGCCCAACTCTTTTGGTGGAGCTGTAGGAGCTGTTGTGTCTATGTCCAACTCTTTTGGTGGGGCTGTAGGGACTGGTGTGTTTATGCCCAACTCTTTTGGTGGGGCTGTAGGGACTGGTGTGTTTATGTCCAACTCTTTTGGTGGGGCTGTAGGGACTGGTGTGTTTATGTCCAACTCTTTTGGTGGGGCTGTAGGAAGTGTTGTGTCCATGTCCAACTCTTTTGGTGGGGCTGTAGGAAGTGTTGTGTCCATGTCCAACTCTTTTGGTGGGGCTGTAGGAAGTGTTGTGTCCATGTCCATTCTTTTGGTGGGGCTGTAGGAAGTGTTGTGTCCATGTCCAACTCTTTTGGTGGGGCTGTAGGAAGTGTTGTGTCTATGTCCAACTCTTTTGGTGGGGCTGTAGGAAGTGTTGTGTCTATGTCCAACTCTTTTGGTGGGGGTGTAGGAAGTGTTGTGTCTATGTCCAACTCTTTTGGTGGGGCTATAGGGACTGTTGTGTCTATGTCCAACTCTTTTGGTGGGGCTGTAGGGAGTGTTGTGTCTATGTCCAACTCTTTTGGTGGGGGTGTAGGAAGTGTTGTGTCTATGTCCAACTCTTTTGGTGGGGCTGTAGGAACTGTTGTGTCTATGTCCAACTCTTTTGGTGGGGCTGTAGGGAGTGTTGTGTCTATGTCCAACTCTTTTGGTGGGGCTGTAGGAACTGTTGTATCTATGTCCAACTCTTTTGGTGGGGGTGTAGGGAGTGTTGTGTCTATGTCCAACTCTTTTGGTGGGGCTGTAGGAAATGTTGTGTCTATGCCCAACTCTTTTGGGGGGCTGTAGGAGCTGTTGTGTCTATGTCCAACTCTTTTGGTGGAGCTGTAAGAAGTGTTGTGTCTATGCCCAACTCTTTTGGTGGGGCTGTAGGAGCTGTTGTGTCTATGCCCAACTCTTTTGGTGGAGCTGTAGGAAGTGTTGTGTCTATGTCCAACTCTTTTGGTGGGGCTGTAGGAAATGTTGTGTCTATGCCCAACTCTTTTGGGGGGCTGCAGGAGATGTTGTGTCCATGTCCAACTCTTTTGGTGGGGCTGTAGGAGATGTTGCGTCCATGTCCAACTCTTTTGGTGGGGCTGCAGGAGATGTTGTGTCCATGTCCAACTCTTTTGGTGGGGCTGTGGGAAGTGTTGTGTCTAAGCCCAACTCTTTTGGTGGGGGTGCAGGAGCTGTTGTGTCCATGTCTAATTCTTTTGGTGGGGGTGCAGGAGCTGTTGTGTCCATGTCTAACTCTTTTGGTGGGGCTGTAGGAGATGTTGTGTCCATGTCCAACTCTTTTGGTGGGGCTGCAGGAGATGTTGTGTCCATGTCCAACTCTTTTGGTGGGGCTGCAGGAGATGTTGTGTCCATGTCCAACTCTTTTGGTGGGGCTGTAGGAGCTGTTGTGTCTATGCCCAACTCTTTTGGTGGAGCTGTAGGAAGTGTTGTGTCTAAGCCCAACTCTTTTGGTGGGGGTGCAGGAGCTGTTGTGTCCATGTCCAACTCTTTTGGTGGGGCTGTAGGAGATGTTGTGTCCATGTCCAACTCTTTTGGTGGGGCTGCAGGAGATGTTGTGTCCATGTCCAACTCTTTTGGTGGGGCTGTAGGAAGTGTTGTGTCTAAGCCCAACTCTTTTGGTGGGGGTGCAGGAGCTGTTGTGTCCATGTCTAACTCTTTTGGTGGGGCTGTAGGAGATGTTGTGTCCATGTCCAACTCTTTTGGTGGGGCTGCAGATGTTGTGTCCATGTCCAACTCTTTTGGTGGGGCTGCAGGAGATGTTGTGTCCATGTCCAACTCTTTTGGTGGGGCTGTAGGGACTGGTGTGTCTATGCCCAACGCTTTTGGTGGGGCTGTAGGAGCTGTTGTGTCTATGTCCAACTCTTTTGGTGGAGCTGTAGGAGCTGTTGTGTCTATGTCTAACTCTTTTGGTGGGGCTGTAGGGAGTGTTGTGTCTATGTCCAATTCTTTTGGTGGGGCTGTAGGAAGTGTTGTGTCCATGTCTAACTCTTTTGGTGGTGCTGTAGGAGCTGTTGTGTCTATGTCTAACTCTTTTGGTGGAGCTGTAGGAGCTGTTGTGTCTATGTTTAACTCTTTTGGTGGGGCTGTAGGAAGTGTTGTGTCCATGTCCAACTCTTTTGGTAGGGGTGTAGGGACTGGCATGTTTATGTCCAACTCTTTTGGTAGGGGTGTAGGGACTGGTGTGTTTATGTCCAACTCTTTTGGTGGGGCTGTAGGGACTGGCATGTTTATGTCCAACTCTTTTGGTGGGGCTGTAGGGACTGGTGTGTTTATGTCTAACTCTTTTGGTGGGGCTGTAGGAAGTGTTGTGTCCATGTCCAACTCTTTTGGTGGGGCTGTAGGAAGTGTTGTGTCTATGTCCAACTCTTTTGGTAGGGGTGTAGGGACTGGTGTGTTTATGTCCAACTCTTTTGGTGGGGCTGTAGGGACTGGTGTGTTTATGTCTAACTCTTTTGGTGGGGCTGTAGGAAGTGTTGTGTCTATGCCATGTCCAACTCTTTTGGTGGGGCTGTAGGAAGTGTTGTGTCTATGTCTAACTCTTTTGGTGGGGCTGTAGGAAGTGCTGTGTCTATGTCCAACTCTTTTGGTGGGGCTGTAGGAGCTGTTGTGTCTATGTCCAACTCTTTTGGTGGGGCTGTAGGAAGTGTTGTATCTATGTCCATCTCTTTTGGTAGGGGTGTAGGGACTGGTGTGTTTATGTCCAACTCTTTTGGTGGAGCTGTAGGAGCTGTTGTGTTTATGCCCAACTCTTTTGGTGGAGCTGTAGGAGCTGTTGTGTCTATGTCCAACTCTTTTGGTGGGGCTGTAGGGACTGGTGTGTTTATGCCCAACTTTTTTGGTGGGGCTGTAGGGACTGGTGTGTTTATGTCCAACTCTTTTGGTGGGGCTGTAGGGACTGGTGTGTTTATGTCCAACTCTTTTGGTGGGGCTGTAGGAAGTGTTGTGTCCATGTCCAACTCTTTTGGTGGGGCTGTAGGAAGTGTTGTGTCCATGTCCAACTCTTTTGGTGGGGCTGTAGGAAGTGTTGTGTCCATGTCCATTCTTTTGGTGGGGCTGTAGGAAGTGTTGTGTCCATGTCCAACTCTTTTGGTGGGGCTGTAGGAAGTGTTGTGTCTATGTCCACCTCTTTTGGTGGGGCTGTAGGAGATGTTGTGTCTATGTCCAACTCTTTTGGTGGGGCTGTAGGAAGTGTTGTGTCCATGTCCAACTCTTTTGGTGGGGCTGTAGGAAGTGTTGTGTCCATGTCCAACTCTTTTGGTGGGGCTGTAGGAAGTGTTGTGTCTATGTCCAACTCTTTTGGTAGGGGTGTAGGGACTGGTGTGTTTATGTCCAACTCTTTTGGTGGGGCTGTAGGGACTGGTGTGTTTATGTCTAACTCTTTTGGTGGGGCTGTAGGAAGTGTTGTGTCCATGTCCAACTCTTTTGGTGGGGCTGTAGGAAGTGTTGTGTCTATGTCTAACTCTTTTGGTGGGGCTGTAGGAAGTGTTGTGTCTATGTCCAACTCTTTTGGTGGGGCTGTAGGAGCTGTTGTGTCTATGTCCAACTCTTTTGGTGGGGGTGTAGGAAGTGTTGTGTCTATGTCCAACTCTTTTGGTGGGGCTGTAGGGAGTGTTGTGTCTATGTCCAACTCTTTTGGTAGGGGTGTAGGGACTGGTGTGTTTATGTCCAACTCTTTTGGTGGGGCTGTAGGGACTGGTGTGTTTATGTCCAACTCTTTTGGTGGGGCTGTAGGGAGTGTTGTGTCTATGTCCAACTCTTTTGGTGGGGCTGTAGGAAGTGTTGTGTCTATGTCCAACTCTTTTGGTGGGGCTGTAGGAGCTGTTGTGTCTATGCCCAACTCTTTTGGTGGAGCTGTAGGAGCTGTTGTGTCTATGTCCAACTCTTTTGGTGGGGCTGTAGGGACTGGTGTGTTTATGCCCAACTCTTATGGTGGGGCTGTAGGGACTGGTGTGTTTATGTCCAACTCTTTTGGTGGGGCTGTAGGGACTGGTGTGTTTATGTCCAACTCTTTTGGTGGGGCTGTAGGAAGTGTTGTGTCCATGTCCAACTCTTTTGGTGGGGCTGTAGGAAGTGTTGTGTCCATGTCCATTCTTTTGGTGGGGCTGTAGGAAGTGTTGTGTCCATGTCCAACTCTTTTGGTGGGGCTGTAGGAAGTGTTGTGTCTATGTCCAACTCTTTTGGTGGGGCTGTAGGAAGTGTTGTGTCTATGTCCAACTCTTTTGGTGGGGGTGTAGGAAGTGTTGTGTCTATGTCCAACTCTTTTGGTGGGGCTATAGGGACTGTTGTGTCTATGTCCAACTCTTTTGGTGGGGCTGTAGGGAGTGTTGTGTCTATGTCCAACTCTTTTGGTGGGGGTGTAGGAAGTGTTGTGTCTATGTCCAACTCTTTTGGTGGGGCTGTAGGAACTGTTGTGTCTATGTCCAACTCTTTTGGTGGGGCTGTAGGGAGTGTTGTGTCTATGTCCAACTCTTTTGGTGGGGCTGTAGGAACTGTTGTATCTATGTCCAACTCTTTTGGTGGGGGTGTAGGGAGTGTTGTGTCTATGTCCAACTCTTTTGGTGGGGCTGTAGGAAATGTTGTGTCTATGCCCAACTCTTTTGGGGGGCTGTAGGAGCTGTTGTGTCTATGTCCAACTCTTTTGGTGGAGCTGTAGGAAGTGTTGTGTCTATGCCCAACTCTTTTGGTGGGGCTGTAGGAGCTGTTGTGTCTATGCCCAACTCTTTTGGTGGAGCTGTAGGAAGTGTTGTGTCTATGTCCAACTCTTTTGGTGGGGGTGTAGGGACTGGTGTGTTTATGTCCAACTCTTTTGGTGGGGCTGTAGGGACTGGTGTGTTTATGTCCAACTCTTTTGGTGGGGCTGTAGGAAGTGTGGTGTCCATGTCCAACTCTTTTGGTGGGGCTGTAGGAAGTGTTGTGTCTATGTCTAACTCTTTTGGTGGGGCTGTAGGGAGTGTTATTTCTATGTCCAGCTCTTTTGGTGGGGCTGTAGGGAGTGTTGTGTCTATGTCCAACTCTTTTGGTGGGGCTGTAGGAGCTGTTGTGTCTATGTCCAACTCTTTTGGTGGGGCTGTAGGGAGTGTTGTGTCAATGTCCTACTCTTTTGGTGCGGCTGTAGGGAGTGTTGTGTCTATGTCCAACTCTTTTGGTGAGGCTGTAGGAAATGTTGTGTCTATGTCCACTATTTTGGTGGGGCTGTAGGGAGTGTTGTGTCTATGTCCAACTCTTTTGGTGCGGCTGTAGGGAGTGTTGTGTCCAAGTCCAACTCTTTTGGTGCGGCTGTAGGGAGTGTTGTGTCCATGTCCAACTCTTTTGGTGCGGCTGTAGGGAGTGTTGTGTCCATGTCCAACTCTTTTGGTGCGGCTGTAGGGAGTGTTGTGTCTATGCCCAACTATTTTGGTGGGGGGCTTAGGAAGTGTTGTGTCCACGTCCAACTCTTTTGGTTGGGCTGTAGGAAGTGTTGTGTCCACGTCCTACTATTTTGGTGGGGGTAGAGAAACTGTTGTGTCTATGTCTAACTCTTTTGGTGGGGCTGTAGGAAGTGTTGTGTCCACGTCCAACTCTTTTGGTGGGGCTGCAGGAGATGTTGTGTCCACGTCCAACTCTTTTGGTGTGGCTGTAGGAAGTGTTGTGTCCATGTCTAACTCTTTTGGTGGGGCTGTAGGGAGTGTTGTGTCCATGTCCAACTCTTTTGGTGGGGCTGTAGGAAGTGTTGTGTCTATGTCTAACTCTTTTGGTGGGGCTGTAGGAAGTACATGTTAGTCGTACATATTGCAGAAATCACAAACATAAACTAAATTAGATAAATCTTCCAAGTTGAAATATACATGTACAACACACGTTCACAGTAGTTCACACAGCAATTTCAGTTGTCTGCCACGGTAATTTTAAATAGACTATCATGTCGTTATGTTTAAACAAAGTTGGCTTCTGTAAATGGATGGCGATTAATATAATTTAGGATTTATCTAATGTAGTTTGTGTTGTGTGATTTCTGCAGTATGTAACTGACGAGATGCAGTGAAATATGCCAAACCGTAAATAGTGCAATATATTGTTTGTGTCTTTGTTCTTCAAATTTACTATTGGAAAACAATTTTGTACTTTTTTTTTTAAGATACCAAGATAAGGTCAGCATGGCTGAATGGATAAAAGCGCTCGCTCTTAAACTTCTGGTATACTGGTGCGGACCAGTTCAACCCCTACACCGGTCAATTGGACTAAACTGTTGACGTCTCGTCCTTGACTCGGGGATATAACTTTTAAGTACCTCAGAAGTCGGAGTGAGTTTCCCTGATGGCAAGGGACACTGGTAATAGGGAAAGCTAATCCACACGCAAAAATCAGTCCAGTGCTATCACATGTACGGACTATGCTTGAGTTAAAAGCGAGCGAACGAAACAGAAATCTCTCTCTGAGTGTCTTCTACCCTGATCTTTCCAGTCGCCAAGATATTCTCGTGTTTCCTTTCTCATAACTCTCTTTTCTCTCCTAGTTTTTTTTCTTTCTAGAACCTCTGTATTTGATTGTCTTTGTTTCCATGTAATACAACATATTCTTCTGTATATCCATATCTCCAGGGCCTCTATTCGACTTTCTAATTCAATGGTTCTCAACCTTTTTTGGCCCATGCACCTTTTCACCATATGTTCAGAACGTCACACCCCCCCCCCCCTTTCGTATTTCCTCCCTATAAATCCTCCCCCCCCCCCACCATGTCAGAAACACTTTGGTCTATTCATTCATAATTAAATAGAATGACAGCTGGGGGTTGAGTGGTCTCGAGGTATGGTGTCTGCCTCAAGTGCTGGAGTTCCCGGGTTCAAGCCCCAGTGAGGGCCGGGATTTTTTCACATGGACTTCTAGTAACAAAATTTCCCATGGTCTCTGTGTAGTGAGATCGGACGCCAGTCTGTATTGTTGCGCACATAAAAAACCCCTTGGCAGTTGAAAAAAAAAGAAAAAAAAGAGTAGACTAACGGCGCTGCACGGGCAAAATTTCGAATTAAGAATCTACCCAAAGTATTTCAGGATCCTCGCCTATGCTACGGAAATCATGCACTGAGCTGAGATTCTCCAGATTCAGGCTTGAGTTAGGAGTAGAACGGAGCACTTATGGGTTACACCCGTGTGCCGTGATGTTAATCCGTCGACTAAAACTAAACTGAAAAAAAAAACTACCCCCCCACCCCCTTTTTTTTTTTACAACAGTATACATAAAAATAGAAGCTAAATTTAATAACACATCTTCTTCTTCTTCTTCAGCGTTCCGAGCCATTGAGGTTCTTTGCTGCAAATACAATCCGTCTCCATTCGTCTCTCTGGTGGACCTTCTCTTGCCAGTCGTTGATTCCAAGTGCTTGTAGGTCTGTACATGTATTATCTCTCCACCGCCTTCTTGGTCTACCTCGGGGTCTACGGTCATTTATTTCCTGAGTGTAAGCGAGTTTTGTTTCCCTATTATCTTCCATTCTTTCTATATGCCCCAGCCATTGTAGTCTATTAGCCTTCATGATACCAGTGATTAGCGGGGACTTAAACAGATCATAAATGTCTTTGTTACTTCTTCTTTTCCACTCTCCACTTTGTGTATCCCTAATGGGTCCAAAGATGCGTCTTAAAATTTTGTTCTCAAAGGTTTGTAACAAGGCTTCGTCTCCTTTCGTTGTACTCCATGTTTCAGAGCCATACAGCACAACTGGTCTGATCAGTGTTTTGTATATTGTGATTTTGGTGTTACGAGATAGCGCCTTTGATTTTAGTAGATGTTGTAGTGCATAGTATATCTTATTTCCAGAGTTGATTCTAGTTTGTATTTCTTCCCTTATGATGTTGGAGCAGTTGAAGATTGTACCCAGGTATTTGTATGTTTCCGTTCTTTTAATGGTCCTTTAACGTTCCAAGGTCGTTGTCCAGATAAGTCAGTCCGATATCGAGGCTCATGTATTTGTTTCGTAACAAAGAAAGGTTTTTACAAAGGTGGGGATGTTAACCCCACGCTTCAACCCCCAACCTGGAGGACCAGGGTGTTTCTCTTTGTCTGTTCTCTACCCTTTGACCTGTCCGGCTTGGGAGGCCCTGCTGGTAGCTACGCTACCGCCGGCATAGCTCTCAGGGTCATTGAGAAACTCAAGCTCCCCCACCACGACAAGGTGGAAACACCATACTAACACCATAATAACACATACTATAACAAATATAGATGTCTACATAAAAAGTGATTTGCGGGTCTACTTGCGTTTTAAAAAAAAACGAAGTACGGAAGGGCGAAAAGTACGGAGGAAAAAAAATATAATATTAAGTAATCAGTTCTTGTATTGACGCACTCTTGAACTAATCTTAATTGCCCCTTCGAAACCCTAAAATTCCCCCCTAGGGGGGAATTCTCCACCAGTTGAGAACCACTAAATATAATAGTTGAATATACACAACATTTGACAGTTCTCACTTTTAATGTGGTGTTAATCTCTCTAGATGTTAATAGTTAATACTGATTTCATGTTGTTGAAAGAATTTTTGGCCATTCCTATTCTCTTTTTGATTTCTGTTTCACTTCTGCCAACATCTATTATTACATGTCCAACATAAGAGAAACTTGTTACTTGTTCTAATCTCTCCCTGTTTACTGTGATTTTCATTGATAACATTTCCTTTACACGGCTAATTATCACAGTTTTCGTGTTTTGGATGTTAATATCTAAACCACATTCTGCACTATACATGTTTACTTGCCCCACTAGTTTTTGTAACTCTTGCTCACTTTCTGCTAGTACCACTATCGTGAGCACACCTAAGATTATTTATGATTCTTCCATTGATACGAAGTCCAGGTAGGTCGACTTGTTTAAAAAATTCTTTCTGTGTATAAGTTGAAGAGGCTTGGGGACAACACACATCCATGCCGTTTTCCTCAATCAGTGTAAACATGATTGAAACAGATTAAGGTCAGACATTAAGGTATATCGGCCACACGAAGAGACACAATTTCTTGTTAAATGATGTTCTTTAACGACAAGGTGATGAGCAGCATACAAGAGGAAAACAACGTTACATTAATAAGAGTGGACAACATCCACAGATTGACTGGAAAGAGCCTATAGTATAATATAATGAATATTTGATTTGAATACGCCACGATGATCAAGGCACAGAATGTTCGAGACTTGACAGCCGACATTCGATGCGAATATAGAACTTGATGATGAGTGCTTCCAATAATATATCATTCGAAATAGTTACATCAGTGTTAACAGCACCTAATAATAATTAATCCGTTGGTTAATTTATCCATTACTGTTCTTGATTTTCTTGTGACTAGATATTAACATCCTGTATTTGGCTTGCCTTCCTTTCATTGACCAGGCAGCGCTTTGTTTTCCTGCAATATACTATACAACTTTATACATTGCTTAATGTTATATAAACTATACTTAGACAAAAATGACTTTAGCGAGAAATTATGTTTATTCTCGGTTGTCTAAAGATACGAAGGAGCAAAATGAAAGGCGAATTTATATTATACACGGTATAAAATTTAAACAGGCAAGCTGGCACTTTATTCAGTCACATGATCAATTTGAACCATCCAGAAGCCTGTAATGGCTGCCTCTACATAGAATGGACAGGTGTTGGGAAATTTCCTATTTCTTGTTATTATAGCGATGTGCAGTCGCTATTAAAGGCTTATATTTTGTCAAGATTATTCTGAAGGTATGATTAGATATTTAACGTAGGTTAGTTAAGGATGTGTTGATAAACTGGCCGGCGAGAGTCGATGTTTATAGTGTGTCAATGATATCGGAGTAATTATCGACTCAGTTTCACTTCAGTACTTTCAGTGTTCAGTAGTGTAGTGAAGTGACAGTCACTTCACTAATCGTTCCTCATTGCTAGCTAAGACTGTAGTAGTACTGACTGCACTGATTGGAAACTTGGTGGTTGTGGTTCTTTACTTTTGAATTTTACACCAAAAACTGGCCAGACAGGCAATGTTGTGAATGTGACTTTGTGTCTGTGCGTACTTATTTTAATTTAGGTCTTTTAGACCACAGTCTGACTGTAAAGTGAAGATTATGTAAGGTAAGTTTGAATTTGGTTGATGAAATCCTGTTTGTTGCAGTGGAGTCAGTTATTTATATTTGTATACATAACATAACATCTTAGAAGAGGCAATATGATTAATTACTATTATTGTCATGAACATGAAATAAAATAAATTTTCAACAATTACAAAAAAATTGACTGGACTAACAAAATTAAACTCAAAAATGTCTTCTTCTGCGTTCATCCGGAGTTTTTTTTTTTTTTTTTTGTACGTGATTGCATTGTGCCTGTTTACAGCAGAGCTGCGTTCTTGCGCCGTTAGGCTGACACATCCGACTTCTGCGGGCATTTGTTGACCGGGTTAACCTTCCCGGCAAAAATATCTGAAGGCCAATTATTTATAAGCGGATATATAATACATTTTGTGCGAATTAGTTGTCAGCTCATTTAAAACAGAGAGAGAGAGAGAATGAATTGAACACTTGGCAAATTGCAAGTGACACTGTTTTGAATGTTTTGATACATCCATTTGTATCTTACATGTATGTAGAAATTTACTTGGACACACACGATAATCTGCAAGTTGTACACCAATACTTCAAACATTATTGTAATGTTTCAAGTGCACTTGTTGCAGAAGTATTCAATGTATAGTTAGATGTAAACATTAATCTATTCTATATGTTAGTTAGTCGCGGTTCCAACTTCACGGCAATGGGTCATCCCCATTGTGCTCTGTTCTTGCGCCGGTGAATAAGTGAATATCACACAAAATGCTCCTTACTGCCCTGTGTGAACAATGGAATAGACAGGAGTATCGGCAAGCCAACAGCCCGCACAGGTACACTGTGCATAATGCCAACACAAAAATCCTCCACGAGAAATACAGTTCATTGTCGATGGAAACGGCGGTCACCAGAAAGACTTCATTGACCCGGGTTTTATCCCATATGGCTCAGTCTCTTTCTGCAGGGCAACCCACTGAAAGTGCAGCACAAAGCATGAACTCCGTATCTCCAACGACGACTCCCAGGAGTCTCCTGAAAAATGCACTCGTGAACCGAAAAGGCAAACCAGTCAATCCAGCAACAGCCGGCCGCCATCGTTCCGAACATGCAGTTCACGCTACAAACTGCAAACAGATGTAAAATCATGAATATAATAATATGCTTGCCTAAATGTGCGAGTCTAAATAAAAACACTATGTCCAAGAAGCTAGGCGGATGGGGAGAAAAACACACAGATACAATAAATGTGAATTCTTAAGGATTTCATTTTCTATAAATGATTCTTACGAATTTTATTTTCCTATATAAAATACAGCCGGTACAACCTGTTAAATGAAGTCAATATGTCATAAATTTTCATAATTTTTTAATACATGGCTCAGAAATAAATAATTCCAAACATTTTAGACAAAAGCAATACGACAGCCATATACCGTATACTGTATGATGGTAGAGTAGTGCTGGATGGGTAAATTTTATCATCATCAAATACCCGGGCAGGTTAACCCGGTCAACAAATGCCTGTAGAAGTCGGCCTAACGGTGCAAGAACGCAGCTCTGCTGTAAACAGGCACAACACAATCATGTCCGGAAAAAAAAACTGATGAACGCAGAAGAAGAAGATCATCAAATACATACTTTATAAAATAGCAAACATTAACCCTTTACCGGGCAAATCGTCTGAATGCGTCCGAGCTACTACTAGCATTGTAAAAACGCTATTCCGTGGCTTTCTGAGATTTCCGATTGTCTACTTTCGGTTTCACCAATAGCTTGACAACGTGGCCGCCATTTGCAAGCATGTACTATGAATTTGAACGGATTTTGTTTATAGTTTTCGGGGTTTTTATGGTTAGTTTTTCAAAACAGATTTTGATGATTCTTCAAGTGATAGTGGAGATTTCACTGGGTTCAATTTATGTGACATTTAAGTGCATGAATTTGACTGAATCAGAGCTAGATATCAGTGATCAGTGTTACTTTGCGTTAGCAGTCGTGAGTCGGACTTTAAAGAAAGTGATTCTGATTCTGAAAAGGTGTTTGTAAATTTCCGTATAAATGACTGACAGTCACAAACAATATGTATTTTGTAAATATTTGTGTTCATGTGTGGATTACCGGAACATTCACGTAAGTAAAATACTCTGCATGCTTTTTACTTCATTTTGTTTTTTATTTAAGTAAAATCAGTTGACTAACACCTTTTATGTGATGATTTTACTAACGTAACCCAAAATTTAACCAAACCTCAAAATTCTTGTCCGTTCAGGGCTACAAAACGGACAAACGTCTGTGCTGTAAAGAGTTAACACTGGAAAGCCTTGATCATGTCAGTTATGGTATGGCCAAAGGTCAAGCTGAGAAGGCTAATATTATATTAGCTTTGTTTCATTGTAATGGCACTTTCCATATTATATCTTTATTGCCGATGCTACTTACTGCTGTTTATTGGTAATTTGTTTAGTGTCTAAGCTTCAGACAGTAAATTTGACATAAATCTTTTAAAATGATCAGATCACTCCTGTCTGATTGAGCCTGGTTATTGATGAAGTCATCCAACTTTACCTTACTTATTCAACTCTGCTGTGTTAATTTTAAGTGCCAACATTATGTTTCTTTGTGTGTCTGTATGTGCTAAGTAATGTAAAAGTATATTCTGGAAATAGTGAGGTCATGCGGCTTTGCGAGGCAATTCATGGTCTGATCTTGTGGCTTCTAGGGTGTCAGTGGTTGGGACACTCATTGTGAGCAAGATTTTGACTGCTAGTTTTGTATTTTGAAGCCAGTTCTTGCAGACATGTGCAATAAATGTATGGGAAAAGTGGACCACTTCAGCCAACTGAGTGCAAGCACAGATTTAAAGTGGTTTCAAGACAAAAAGTGGTTTAAAGGCAAGACAAGATGGGAGTCTCTGTGGCAAAGTGGTCAAGCCGTCTGCTCACACTCTGAAGGTTGTGGGTTCAATTCCAGGATACGTCTTTTGGTTCATGAGTGCATTTTTCTCAGAGACTCCTGGGGGGGGGGGGGGGTCATCGCTGGTGCTACAGAGTTCGTGCTTTGTGCGGCGCTTTTGGCAGGCCGCGCTACGGAAAGAGACCGAGCCATAGGGGATAAAACCCGGTGCAATGAATTTGATCCTCTCGACTTTAAAGACTTTTTTTGTTTAAGACAAGAGAGGTTTGACTTCATCACATCAGTTTTGATTACTTTTATCTCATATAACTCCACCCTCTTTCCAGAGAATGATCTGCTGAAAATGTCACACTGAGCACAAACTCTGTGGCTCCAGCTACAACCCCACATGGGGGTTGTGAGCCATATAACAGTCTAAGGGGGCTGCGTGGTCTCGAGGTATGGTGTCCCCCTCAAGTGCTGGAGGTTCCGGGTTCAAGCCCCGGTGATGACCGGGATTTTTTTCACGTGGACTTTCAGTAATAAAATTTCCCCTGGTCTCTGGGTAGTGAGATCGGACGCCCGTGTGTATTGTTGCGCACATAAAAAAAATCCCTTGGCAGTTGGAAATCGAAAAATAGTAGTCTAACAGCGCTGCCAGGGCAAAATTTCGAGTTAAAAATCTACCCAAAGTATTTCAGGATCCTCGCTGGTGCTATGGAGTTCATGCACTGAGCTGAGTTTCTCCGGACTCAGGTTTGAGTTAGGAGGAGAACAGATCACTTATGGGTTGCACCCTTGTGCCGTGATGTTGATCCATCGACTAAACTAAACTAAACTGACAGTCTGAATATGAACCCACAGCCTTTAGGCTTGACCATGTCACCATTGAGACCCACTGATTGTATCAATGATACCTGTCATTATACAATTTCTTAATTGAAACTGCACTTGCCATTCACTGGGTACGTACTCTAAATTCAACGGAAAACTCTTCAACCTAAGACAGCTTAAAGCGAAAACCATAGTGAATGCCCAGGGATCTTATGTTTGCTGATGACTGTGATGTTATGCTGGCTCAGAAGCTGATAGACAGTATAACTTAGACAGATTCTCTGAAGCGTGTTCCAACTTTGGGCTTACCATCACCACGGAGAAAACTGAAGTCTTGTACCAACCAGCACCAGGTGAAATGTATAGTGAACCAACCATCTTGGTAAATGGTGAGAAAATGTAAGAGTTGTGGACAGATTCAAATACCTTGGCTCCACGCTGTCTCAGAGTGTCTACATAGGGAAACACCAGGATGTCTATTGCTAGCTGTATGTTCGGCAAACTACACCAACGTCTAGCATCGAAGTGGCATCAGTCAGCAAACCAAACGGAAGGTATACAGGACTGTATACAGTCTTCATACAAAGAAGCTCAACCACGTCCATACAGCATGTCTAAGATTGATAATGAACATCAGATGGCATGACATGATCCTGGATACTGTAATTCTAGACAGAACTGGTATCCTCAGCATTGGTGCAATCCTGATGCAGACACAGATTTTCTGGGCAGGTCATACAGTCCGAATGCCAGACCCTCGACTCCCAAAAATAATTGTCTGTGGTGCAGTAGAGAAGATCAGACATTTTCAAGGAGGAAATCAAGAAACGCTACAAGGGCACACTTAAGACATCATTTAAGGTCTTCAACATAAACCCTGGCATATGGGAGACTGTCACGCAGGACTTGATCTCCTGGTGTGCATCTATTTGGGCAGGTGCAGTGACTGTGAGGCATCCAGAAATACCATGGCTCTATTTGCAGAGAATATTCCATGCTCTCACTGCCCAAGATATTTCCGGGCCAGTCATCTCGGGAACCACAAACTACCAAACACAGCCTCATGACAGATGAAAGGAATGGTCTTCACCTTTGATGGAAAGACTATCAGTTACATTACTGCAAATCATGCAAGAAAGATAACAGCAAAGATGTTCGGGGATGATTATTTTATTCAAGCCACTTTTTTTTTTTCGACGCAGTGAAAATCTGCAGTAAAAAGAAGCCAGTCGTGTATGCATGGCCAAGATGGCACCGTACCTCTGTGCTAGATCATCATGATGTGATAAGTTGTTTGCAGAATGCCACTCTGATCGTCAGAAAGTTCTTGATCTCTGGCCATTTCTTCTGCTTCCGGCCCCTTCATGCCCAAGATGTCTGCAGTGTCCTGCATTCATCTTCAGGCTCGTGGCCTCATGCTTCTCCTTCCATCACATTTGTGACCAGACCACTGTGATGTGTAATATGGCCAAAGTTTTAAAGATGTGATGCTGTTTATGAGCGTTTTCTTCCATGTTTACATCTTTTACAACATCATTATATTTCTTCTTCTTGGTCTAGGCATTCTCAGAACCTTTGTGTAACATTTAAGCTTAGAAGCCATAATTTTCTTCTTGGTCCGGGCTATTCTCAGAACCTTTCTGTAACATTTAAGCTTAGAAGCCATAATTTTCTTCTTGGTCCAGGCTATTCTCAGAACCTTTCTGTAACATTTAAGCTTAGAAGCCGTAATTTTCTTCTTGGTCCAGGCTATTCTCAGAACCTTTCTGTAACATTTAAGCTTTTTTTTTTTTTTTAAAGCATATCCTTTACAGGACTTAGCTGTCAACACCAGCATCTTTCAGCTGTATATTGATCTCTTGGCAAGATTACGCTCAGTAGTTTGCCATTGCTTTCTGAGCAGCCGGCTCACATACCCCGTAAGTTACCGATGCAATTCGAACCACTGCTGATTTGAACCGTCATCACGTTACCGACGAGAGTATACAAGATTACGGAGAAAAGTCATAACCTCTAAGCCATGAAGCCGGCTACATTTAAGCTTAGAAGCCGTAATTTTCTTCTTGGTCCAGGATATTCTCAGAACCTTTCTGTAACATTTAAGCTTAGAAGCCATAATTTTCTTCTTGGTCCAGGATATTCTCAGAACCTTTCTGTAACATTTAAGCTGTTCTAACAATCTGCCCTAATGTAGATTTGAACTGATGACCACTGGGCCAGCATGTGAGCACCTACCATAATCTGCCTTATCCTTATTGTGATCATCAATATTTATTGGTTTTGTGGATCATAATTACCGGAATGTTCTAAAGAAGTGTCGGTTTTTTTGTGTTTTTTTTTGGGGGGGGGGGGGGGGGGAAGCGCTTGCTTTGAACTGAAGGGTAGCCCGTACACATGCCACTACTTCTGGTGTACTGGACTGATTTTGTTGTGTGGATTAGCTTTCCCTGTTACCTGTGTCCCTGGCCATCAGGCAAACCTACTCCTGACTTCAGAGGTACTTGTAATTTATGTCCCCAACTCAAGGATAAGAAGCTAACATTTTAGTCCAGGTGACCGGTGTAGGGGTTGGACCTGTTACCTCAGTATCCACACACTGGATGTTTTAAGAACGGGCGCCCTTATACATTCGGCCATATTGACCTTCATAATTGTCTTTGTTCTTATCCTAACGTTAAATTATTCAATGATGTTATATTTGCCATGCCCTTGTTTCAGTGTCCTGACGTTAAATTATTCAATGATGTTATATTTGCCATGTTCTTATGTCCTAACATTAAATTATTCAATGATGTTATATTTGCCATGTCCTTGTTTCAGTGGCCTAACGCCATGATCTCTTTGACAGAAGGTGCTTGCTTAAACTTCTTTGCTTTCGAGGACCATGAGCATCACCTTGCATCGACTGTTGCTTTGATTCGATGTTTGTGTAGGAAATCCAGGTCTTATTTCCAGTAACAATGTGCCCCAAAAATTCATCTCCTTCATTATGGTAGCACTGCAAAAAATATTGCGCCGAAGACATGTGTTTCTGCTTGTGTTCATCGGTTAACATTTTCTGTACCCATCTGGTACACAATTTTTTGTATCCAAGGATTGTTGTCACAGTATCGCAAATCAGTGAAGTGAAAATTCCGAAAATTCGACAGACAATGCAGAAATTGTGAAACAACGATTTTCCTGAATGTTTTGGTTCACTTCTTCGACCAAATCGTCTGTCACCACACTCGGTCGACCGCTACGATCTTCATCATGGATATTTGTTTGCCCTTCTTTAAACATTTGACACCATTTCCTAACCATACTATCAGTCATAACATCTGGCCTATAAACCTCAATGAGTTGCTTGTGAATTTCTGCAGCACTGTTGTTTTTTGCTAGCAAAAAACGGATCACAGGACGAACCTCGCAGCTGGCGGGAGTATTTATTTTTGCACTCATATAAGTCACTCACACACAGCATCAATCAAGATTTCGACAGTGAAAAAAATAGCACACAGCTAGCTAATGAACCACATAAACATACTGCATATGCGCATTTCCGTTTTCCATCGGTGTTTGTCGGTGTGGTCAAAACGGGTAACTTACTTAAAAAACGTGCCTCGTATTTACCATGTCCTTGTTTCAGTGTCCCTAATGTTAAATTATTCAATGATGTTATATTTGCCTTGTCCTTGTTGGCACTCATTAGTGTAGTTTGATAAGTTTTCTGTTGTGCTCAGTGCCTGGACATTCAACTGTTTATTATTTTCTGTTTGCCAGGTGTTAGATGGAAGGCGAAAGTGACAGAACAGGTGTCAGAGCTGGAGGTGCTGCCAGAGAGCCAGGGCCAACCAATGCACGTTTACCAAGTCCGTCAGAAGATTCTCAAACTCCAGTAGACATTGATATGCGCATAGGTTCTGAATTTCATCATAATTTTACTTTCAATCAAAATAATTTACTTCCCGGCGATGGGAAATCTGGTGTGAATTTTTCGCAGCCTGGGATTAATCAGCAGTGGCAAAGTGGTAGATATGTAATTGGTCAGCACGTGAGGGGTGATCATATATCTAAATTATCCCCTCTGTCAAATGAAAATAGTGAGGGCTCCGAGCGGGAGATATTACTTGAGCCGCTGAGTGCGGATGATGGATCAACGCCAGTGTCTGAGTCCAGAGCCTTGAGTGCTGAAGTCCCAGATACTGATGCTGTGAGAGACATCATACCAATTGAAGAACCATCTTCTGGTGCAGCTTTTGGTCCATCTGAAGAAAGGGAAGATATCAGCGATGAAGAATTAGAACTTTATTCCCAGGAAAATGGTGAAAGTGTTCAGCCCGAAGGTTGGGTGTCTGAGGATGTTCAGGAGGGTGTTTCTGGTGCTTCTTATAATCCAGATGGTGCATACAACATGCCAGACACACCTGCTGAAGGTTCGTACCCCTTGTTGAACCCTGAGGCTGTGCCGTTTCCTGACAACGATGCCCGGGATTCACATTCTAGTGACGACAGGGAAATCATTGACTTAAAATACGAGGATGCAACACTGAAAAGTGATGCCGGCAGCCACGATGATGGTCTTAATCAGCAGTCAAATGTCCCCAGTGAAGATTTGGAGACTGTTTCCGATGATGAGTTGCCCGATGGAACTCTTCCAGGGGATGGTCCTGTAGATCCAGCAGTTAATCTAATTGATGGAGGGGAAGAAGTAAGCAGCTCAGACGATGAAGCTGCTGCCAGCCTTAGGATGCATGTTGATCCAAATCAAGAACTTTCCCTTGTGAACAGAACAAACAGCAGCCTTGTCCTCGATGGCTCTGAGTTTTCCTACGGCAATGTTGGGTCATCTGATGTAGCATATAAAGCATATGAAATCTCAGATCCGGCACCATCTATAGGCATGCCACTTGCCCCTTTGGAGGCTGAACCCATTTCAGATGAGGAAGATTTGGGACATGTTAATCCTAGTTTTATAGAAGTAGAAGGCGGGGAAGCTGGAGAAATTAAGAGTCCTACAGATGTTGGTTCTCCAGCTTCTCTGTCAGAGCACACAGCAGTGAGACTTCTTGGTGAGGTTGAACCTATATCAGCAGATGAGAGCAGCGACACAGACGGGGAGTTGCCCAGTGGGGATGATGAGGACAGTTTGCCTAAAGCTGACAACGGAGGAGCAAATGCTAACAACTTTTTGGAATCAATTGACTCTGAAGATGAGGCTGATCTAGGGCCTGATGTGCCTCATAAACGTTTATCCTCACAGAGAAGACAGACACCTGTAGCTTCATCTGAATCTTTGCCCAAGCAGAAAACTGGGTACATGGAGACTATTTCAGATGAAGATGACAGTCTGTCTGTCAGTGGGAATCTAGACAAGCGTTCTGGATCATTAGTGAAAGCAGACGAGTCACATACAAGCGTGAGAAGTATTGAATCTGAGAAACGACAGATGGCAACAAATTACAGCGAACACCAGGAGGAGTTGGATTATGAGGAGAATGAAGGAGATGATGGCGAGGGCAGGTCTGCTGCAGAAGCTGTGAAACCAGCAGAGAAGAAGGATGTCAAGGAAGCAAAAGAAGAGGGCGAGGTTTGTAGTTTTTTTTAATTTTTCCCTGAGTGTCTGTATTTAATTTCTTTAGAATGCTGTAAACTTCAGCATAGTCCATATATGTGTTACTACTTCTAGTGCACTAGATTGATTTTTGCATATGGATTAACTTTCCCTATTACCAGTGTCCCTCGCCGTCAGGCGAACACACTTGACTTCAGATGTACTTGTAATTTATGTCCCCAAATCGAGGACGAGAATTCAACATTTTAGTCTAACTGAACGGTGAAGTGGTTGAACCCGCTACTTCGGCATCAGCACACCAGATGTTTAAGAAGAAATGCTCCTATCTATTGGGACATGCTAACCTCCCTTTGAATGTTTTAACCATTGAGATTTCTTCTTCTTCTGCATACACTTTATATGTCAGTCTGCATTTATTTAAAGAAAGCAGCAGAACACTTGAGTATGTTGACATTTTCTTGAGTTTGCCCTCAAATGGAGCCGGTGTCATCTTCGTATAGTTCATGGCATTGGTGATTATGTCTGTCCACAGCCTTCTATCTCATGTGCTGCCAATCATTTCTGATATCAATGTTTATATCGTGCTGTCACACTATCCAGCATCAGTGTAGGTCAAAATATGTTTCCTATCATGCTTTTTTGGACATTCTTAATTAATTCTTGCAGCTAAAAAGGGTAACAATCCCACAGTTAATTCATCAGTGTCTTCTGTTTTTAACATGTTGAACAAATGTCATCTGAGTCTAACAGTTAAGGTCTTACATAATTGACAGAAACATTGCCCTACCATCCAGCCATCTCTCCATCTTTGTTCAGCTCGTCTCCATCTTTACCGGGTTATTTAAATTCCTGCTCGTTCAAACTAACTCATAGTTCCGACTATCTCATAGTTACAGTTATCCTGATCTTCCTCCTCTTTCAGGGTAATTGCTTCACAGGACAGTGTGTCTGGGTTTGGCACATGTAAGGTTTACTTCCTCTAAATAAATTCCATACACAATAACAGTCTCTGCCTACCCATTTGTAGATTCTTCTTTTTTAATAATTTTGCCAAGGTTAGAGCCTCATGGCCTACTCTGATTGTCAGCTGTCGAGGGGTTGTTAATGTGCACAACTTAACACACAGCGCCCCCTATTTTTCCGACCTGACTACCAAGTAGATCAGGGGGATGTGTGATTATAATTAGGTACCATTAGTTCTTCGAAAAATTCCCATCTCTATTCTGAGATCAAACTCTGTACCTTCTGTTTCTGAGACAGACACCGTAATCTCTGAGCCATGGCTCCTCATACCCTGTGCTACCGAATGTTAACTTACACATGTTTCATCCAGTTTTACCTCTAAGAATCTGTGTTGTAGATGATGTTCTACACATTGCTGTGTTTATTAATTGAGCGTGTAGGAAATATGTTGGCTATCTGAGGTGGAGTAGTGTGTCATTGTTGGCACAAGATTGTGGTGGTTTTACAGCACTGCACACTGACAAGAGCTGCTTTGATGTATGAATGGGAGTGCACCCATGTGTCTGTGGTTCACCAGGTGGCAGGCAGCCAGTGCTGAGTTTATCATTCATATGGCAACAGTAGGTTCACAATCAACAGCGGGTCAAGTGAACTAACCTTAGACACACAGAAACAGACAGTGGAAGATCAGAACCAAATCAAAATGGCCAAACTTTTTCCATAAAAGCATGCTGGTCTAACAAATGCTTATCTTATTGGTAAAAATTTTGAGTTGCTGAATGTTGTGTATACCCTGCTGTGTGAAACATGTTATAGACACGGAATATGAACAGTCAGTTGGCAGTCAGGTCATTAACCATGGTCCAAATACGTTGATGATCACTACGTGCCCTGCCAACTGGCGCAGCTGCTCATGCATCACCACAGATATGGTTGCCCGATGTTGTGGATCATTTAATTTCTCCTTTCCACTGTCCAAATCCACTCAGCATCATTTCCCTGTCTTGTCCGCCCATGCCTATTCTAGCACTGACCTTTCCAGTTGTCACAATGTTGTCCAACGCCCGTCTTCCCACGACTTGACCACAGAACACTTAATGTCTCCACCTTATATTTGTACAGTTGTCTACTTTCATTAGCCTTTCCAGGCAATTGTTGTTAGTTACTCTGGCAGCCCAAGATACTAGCAACATACATCTCAGAAACCACATATCCCTTGGCTCAAACCCTTCCTTATTTACTCCATGTTCCAAATAGAATGGAAAGCCAAATGGCAAATCAATCAATCAATAATGTGCCATGCCGGAAAGCGTGGGCAGTCATTTCACTCGATCACCAGAGTCGTGGATCAGCTCAGTGTTCCTGTCTCGTCTATGCCACGTGGCCAAGCCATCCAGGTATTTTCCTCTCGGTCTTCCTCTTAGTTTGTTCCCCTCGATCTTGCCAGTTGTCAATAAGTTCTCCAATCCATTTCTTCTCATAACATGTCCAAAAAAATTTTGACTGTCTTCGTCTAAGTTCTCTAATCAGTCTACGATTTTCATTTTCTCCTGGTCATTGGTTTTTCTATCTGTCCATGGTACACTTTGCATTTTCCTCAGAAACCACATTTCTGTAGCCATCAAATGTTTTTCAGCGTGATTGCTCATTGTCCAAGTTTCACATCCATACAACAGAACAGGCTCTATGTACCCCCTCAACACTCTTTTTCTCGTTTCAGTTGACATCTTTTTATTGACCAGACTGTTTTTCATCTTGCTAAAGGCTACTTTCGCCATGGCGATTCTTGTTCTAATCTCTTCAAGGCATCTCCCATCAGATGTTATGACTGTTCCGAGATAATTGTATCGATTCACTTGTTGAAGAATATTCCCATTTACTTGTATATTACATTGTGATACTTCGTTCTTCCTAGTGGCGACCATAACCTGTGTCTTCTTACAATTTAATTCCAACCCCAGCTGCTCATTGTGAACAACAACCGTGTCTACTGGCAAATAAAGTGTGCTAAACCATTTCTGCCGAAACTACACATCATATATGATTGGCTAGCCTTCATGTGTACCATCATGCCCTGTGTGATTGTGCTTTTCACGTTTGGTCACAGCATACTAACAATAAGACAAAGCATTTGTTTTTTGCAAGGTGTTTACATTTGACCTCTGAAAGTAATTTTCTTTGTGATTTTGTTGACATTATTGCCCCTCTTAGACAGCTGCCACAGCCTTCTGCAACTGAAAGAGTTAATTAAATATATTAGGAATGATAGTAGAATAGCTATATTTTAGATATATGGTAATTGGGTACATACTTTGAGAATTCACTAGACGGTGATGTTGTCATCAATACTGATGGGTCGGTCGTTCAACATGTGATAAGCTTATGGGCCTTTACGGCTCGGGCCGGAGGGAGAATTGTGAAGGAGGACTCTGGTGCTTTTGTTGAGACCACAAGTAGCCTGACTATGGAAGTCGTGGCAGTAAGGAAAGCAATAACATGGCTCGAGACACAGACATTCACTAGGGCATGTTTCCTTAGCGACTCAATGAGCATACTCAAGAGGATAGAGGTGGGGTGGATCCGAAGAGAATGGTTGCTGTCTCTGGAGCGGTCTCGGCTGGCAAAGATTAGTTTCATATTTGTGCCAGGGTATGCGGGAGTACAAGGAAATGAGCGGGCTGACAAGCTCGCAGGTAAGGCTACTGTGGAGGGTGAACGCGCCATGGACCAGGCTGACATTCTGAATGCTCTACGAGAAGTAAGACTTTTGCGTGAAACAAGTGATGACTGTGAATCTACAACGATGGCCTGACTGCGAGAACAGCAAATTAAAAGAGGTGTGGCCAAACAAGAACACTACACAGGAAGCCAAAGAAGATTGGTAAACCAACACAGAACTGGTGTTGTTAGCCGCTACACACGGCGGGATTTGCTGAGGAGGGGATCCGAGCACTTATGGACTGAATGTTTCGATGTGCAGTGAGGATGATTTGTCGACTAACTAACTAACAATGACATAATATAATAAATAGCAAGACCAAGTGTCTACATATTGGTGCATATAATGATGTAATGTAGTAACTAAGTAAGGCCGTGGTTCTACGAAATATAGATAACATAATTTGGTACGTTCAGTGGCCTAATATAATTAAACAACACCAAGGTTCTACATATAGAGTATTTTTTGTACATACAGTGACTAAACAAGACCAACATTTGACATATGAAATTTCTTGGTGTATGCAGTGACGTAAATTAGTAACAGAAAGAAAAAAATGTTCAATAAATAAACATATTTTGGTACATAAACGACATAATCTTTCTGAAAACTACACAAGAGGGAACAATCGAAGACAGACATACAAGAGGAAGTCGACAGGCTAAATGGGAAGACATCAGAAGATGGGGGATGCTAGACACGAGACAGAATATTCTGGCAATCCATTACACTTGACCTGTTATGTGAAAATGGCAGCTGATCTGTTTTGAGACAAAATAGTCTGCTACATGGCGGTGATGACATGTGTGCCTCATGAGCGGCTGTCATCAACATGGTCATTGCCCATCTGCTGTATGACGGTGGGTGGGTAGAATGCTGATTGGGAAGAAGATTAATTGATTATTGCCCATCTGCTGTATGACAGTGGATGGGTAGAATGCTGATTGAGAAGAAGATTAATTGATTATTGCCCATCTGCTGTATGACGGTGGGTGGGTAGAATGTTGGTTGGGAAGAAGATTAATTGATTATTGCCCATCTGCTGTATGATGGTGGGCAGGTAGAATGCTGATTGGGAAGAAGATTAATTGATTATTGCCCATCTGCTGTATGACGGTGGGTGGGTAGAATGTTGGTTGGGAAGAAGATTAATTGATTATTGCCCATCTGCTGTATGACGGTGGGTGGGTAGAATGTTGGTTGGGAAGAAGATTAATTGATTATTGCCCATCTGCTGTATGACAGTGGGTGGGTAGAATGCTGATTGGGAAGAAGATTAATTGATTATTGCCCATCCACTATGCAAGAATAAACAGGTAGAATGAATGATTGGAAAGAGCTTGGTATTGCCCTCTACTCTATAAGGGTGGAATGGTAGAATGAATGCTTGGGAATACAATAGGTAATTGCCCATCTGCTGTAATTCACAGTAGATAAGTAGAATGAATGATTGAAAAGGCTTGTTGGTCCTCACCCATCTTCTATGACAGTAGACAAGAGGAATTAATTGTTATAAAGAACATTTATTTTCACCTTTCTCTCTCTTTCAGGGTGGTGCTTCTGACAAAGATGAAGGAGAATTAAGTGTAAGTTTGAAATAACATGTAGCGTGACCTGTTACATATTTTTATTAACACTTTTGTCCTGAAGCAGTTTTCTGCTATGGGCTGTGATGTGGTAGTATCATGACATTTTGTTGGCCTGAATGCACGGAGAAATAGGTGAGCAGGTGTTCCCCTCACTTAGCAGGCATCGAGGACCTAGGTACACCAACCGTATATTAACATTATATGGTTTCACTTTCACTGAATAACATTGTGATAGGTATCTGGTTTTAAAAGATTTTAGTTTGTAAAATTACGGCTATAGGTCATCTCCATTATTGAAGTTTGTAGAACTGTGGTGATATATTTTCATTATTGTAGTTTGAAGCGCTATGATTATATGCTATCTCCTTGACTGTAATTTTGATGTTGTGGTACCTCCATTATTTTAGTTTGTAGAACTATGATTATAAGTTAGCTTCGGATCCTTTACAGGATGTTGCAATAAACCCCAGCATATATTGTTTGTGATTTGCTAGCCAGTAATTTTAACTCAGTAGATTTGGAGGCAGACCGCCTTGCATTGGTTTTTATGAAATGGTATGGTCACTTAGAAAGCACAGGCAAACTACTGAATGTAACCTTGCCAAGAGATCACAAACAGCTAAAAATGCCGGTGTTGACCGCGAAGTCCTGTACAGGATAAGCAGCTAACTGTAGTTTACCATTGCTTTCTGAATGGCCAATGTTTCATACCATTGAAATCAGTGTTGTTACCACAGCAGGGTTGTCTTTCTTCACCGATTCATTCCTCTGTGGCTCTGCTATGTGTGACAACCTAACCACAACCATGCCCTTTGGGGTGAATCACTGAAAAAAGAGAAGTAGATTGTGAGCTTTACCAAAGCACGACTACAAAAAACAAAATGGACGTTGCGACCAAAACCTTCATCAGCATAGAACAAACAAACAAAAATAGACTAACAAATTCACGAAAGACACTACATGAAAGTATAAATTTCACTTATCTGTGTCCCAGCTTGATCGGCTATCCATGGATCCTTTGGGTTGAGGATATCATGAACCCAGTGTGTTGAGATCCATTCTCTTCTCACTAAGCCGTTGAAACTGGATCAGACAAAAGTCAACCTCCTTGCCCAGCCACTTGACCTCAGTCACAACCTGTGCAGTCGTGACTTGCTACAATACCATGAACACATTATTGCCATGCTAGTCTCATCTTACCCTGTATCCAACTAGAATTGCCACTTCATTAAACAAAGATACACAATGTAAGTTGTGCTTATTTTGTAATGTTACCTCCTTAGGACGATGACTGTGAAGAAGGTGAGATTAAGGAACCTGGCAGCAAGAAACCCTTCATGAAACAGACTTGCAGATTTTTCCAGAGAGGCAACTGCACATGGGGTATCAACTGCAGGTTTATACATCCAGGCATCAACGACAAAGGTATCTGTGCTTTGTTCTTACTGCTATTCTTTTTCCTTGTTGCTGTTTCATGCACATTTATGACACCTCTGCACATTACTTCTTTAATTTTGTACAGAACTTTTAGAGTGGACACAGGTTACCTGAATATTCTAAAGAAATGTCTGTTTTAGTTGAAGTGTTTGTGTAAAAATCCATGTCAAATGGTAATTTGTTCTTGCCCCTCTTGGAATGGATTCAGTGGAGCATTATTGATTTGTTTATACTTTTCAACATTTTAATGTTACTATGTTGTGTTTTTATGTTTTCACAGTACTTGTCTGTCAGCATGACAGATCTATCCCAGTCAGCTCATTTGTGATTCCCATGAAGCAGTGGCTTCTGCTTGTGTAGAACATAATCCATAATCCAAGTTTGACTTTTCTGTGGTCACTGCCTGCTGATTGATCTAGCACATGGCAACCAATTTTGTGGAGGATGTCTCCCGTGCAGGAGGCCAGTTTGGAGTGGAAGTGGTACAGGTACTCCACCTTCTATGTTGACCTGCCTAACATGAGAGGCCCTACCGGTAGTTACACTACTGTTGCTATAACACTTGAAGTCATTGGAACATAAAGCCCCAGTACCACTTCTAGGTGGCTATACAACGGAGGGGCCAGGAAACAGATGAGAGTTGTAACTTGATTGGAGACATTCGACATAGATAATCTATGTTGTTTGGGAATTATATGAGGAGAAGTAAACTTGTAAGCTTGGTGAAGTTAGTTGCATATCCTTTACAGGACATGGCAGTCAACCCCAGCATTTGTTGGCTGTTTGTGATCTCTTGGAAAGTTCACATTCAGTAGTTTGCCATTGCTTTCTGAACGACCGGCACTCATACCTTTGTATTAGAAACCAACTCAAGGCAGTCTGCTTTTAAATCGCCCGCAGTTGTGTCTCGAACGCGATATGCGGAATTACCAACTGCCTCATGGAGCCGGAGTAAGCTTGGTAACTACTCGTAAACTTGATGAGGTAAACAAACAGATAAAAATCCATTTGGCCTGGCCAAATGGCATAATTGGGATAAAAACGCACACCTGTTATGAGACTGGTAAGATGGTGAGCTGTGATTGCCCATGCTCATTAGCACGACACACGATGATGATACAGATTTGCTAACTTCAAGTTTATTGTTTTCTTTCTTTAAATATATTCAGGTTGACGTCTGAAGGTGTACAAAGAAGAATTTGTCTTTGTTGTGAATATAAATGTTATACCTGACTCATTGCAGGTAACTACCAGATGATTGAGATACCTGGTTTCAAACCAGTTGGTGTCAGATCCCGGTTAGGAGTTCCGAACTCTTGGCCAGAGGTGGGTATCACTGACTGCTGGTGTACATCTTTCATGTTGCAGTCAGTGTTTTGTGTTTGCTCTTTTTAGCTGCTGCCTATTCTTATTTTAACTTTAATAATGTCAGTTAAAAAAATAAATAAATAAAAGACCTGTCATTATATTGGAAAAGACTGAGCATTTGGAAGAATGATCAGCACAACAAATGTTCACTTATACACACACACATAATCTAGTACCTTTCGGTGTCGAGGTGAAGCATAAATAGCGGGAGAGTATCCATTATGATTAGCTGCTAGATCTGCTGTATGATTCCATCATGTACAACAAAGCCTGTTGTATTATTCCATCATTTACAACTAAATCTGTTATTTTATACTATCAGTTACAAATAGACCTGTTACATTATTTTAAAATGCATTGTACTTAGCAGCCAGGTCGTTTATTTATATTTTGCGAAATCCGTTATAATTGTTGGCCAGAGAGTATTATTTTAACTTTCATTATAATCAGCAGCCAGAAGAGCAAATCGATCTACCTCCCCCACCTATACCGGATACTCCACCCGTAGAAACTGCCTGGGAAAGAGGGCTGCGGATCGCTAAAGAGGTAACTTGGTTTCTTCAAGTTCATTGGAATTTGTATCATTCAAGATGCTGCTAATCTTTGTATGTCTTCTATATCTGTGATATGATTCTTATGTAATGGATTATTATTTTTGTTATGAATAATAAAATGTGTGTGTTTTGTTTTTAAATTGTCGTGTTTAAAATTGTTATAACTGCTGAAATACAGACATGTTCATTTCACATTGACCAGTTTGAACCTGACAAATATTTGCCTACACTTCCAAGTTTAAAGAAAAGTTAGTTGCATATCCTTTACAGGACATCACAACCAACTCCAGCATTTTTAGGCTGTCTATGATTTTCTAAGCAAGTTTTCATTTGGTAGTTTGCCGTGGCTTTCTGAACGACCAAAACTTATACCATGGGGAAAAGTCAATGCTAAGTGGTCTGTTTCCAAATTGCCGCTGCTGATTTTGAACCTGGTTTGCAGAGTTGTGAAACTGTACACTGGCCCTAAGTCACCGGCGCCGGCCTTCCAAGTTTTATTTTGGGTTTGTTTTTTTAACTATTGCATCATCATCATTATCACCAAATGACTTGCCGACTGGCGTGGGCGATCATGCTTCTCCACAAATTGTAGTCTCTGACAGCATTGATCAATTCATGTGTTGGCTCCCTTCAGTGCCGTGACACAAGACTCAAGAATTTTCTCTTGCTGTCTTCCTCTCTCTCTTTCCAGTTGTCACAACATCCTCTAGTCTTGTTTGTCTTCTCATAATGAGGCTAAAGAATGATAACTACCTCTTTCTGATGTTTGTGATCAGTTGTCTTGCGTCTTAGCTTCCCTCAAAATATCAAAATGTGCAAATAACTTTTTTTTCTCATCTAGGTAAACACAGCAGCAGCATCACGTGGCAGACAGTTTGCATTAAGGCATGCTGAAATGGTTCTGTATCTCTGCTGCTTCTCCTCCTCACACATCCTCATGTCCACAGTGCCTGCAATTTACTTGTGCCTGTCTTCTTGATCTGCTTTCCCTGTACAGTGAAAGTATTTTCAGAAATGTAGAAGACATAAATGGAATCAGCATTGGAGGAAGAAACATAAATAACATTAGATATGCAGATGATACAGTATTGATTGCTGACAATGCACAGGATCTGCAACAATTAGTAGACACGGTTGTTGTCCACAGTGAACAGCTGGGGTTGGAATTAAATTGTAAGAAGACACAGGTTATGATAGTCACAAGGAAGAACGAAGTACCACAATGTAATATACAAGTAAATGGGAATATTATTCAACAAGTGAATCGGTACAATTATCTGGGAACAGTCATAACATATGATGGGAGATGCCTTGAAGAGATTAGAACAAGAATCGCCATGGCGAAAGTAGCCTTTGGCAAGATGAAAAACATTCTGACCAATAAAAAAAATGTGAATTGAAACGAGAAAGAGAGTCTTGAGGGGGTACATAGAGCCTGTTCTTTTGTATGGATGTGAAACTTGGACAATGTGCAGTCAAGCTGAAAAACATCTGATGGCTGAAGAAATGTGGTTTCTGAGGAAAATGCAAAGAATACCATGGACAGATAGAAAAACCAATGACCAAGTACTGCAGGAGACAAATGAAAATCGTAGATTGATTAGAGAAATTAGACGTAGACAGTCAAAAATTTTTTGGACATGTAATGAGAAGAAATGGACTGGAGAACTTAGTGACAACTGGCAAGATCAAAGGGAACAGACAGAGAGGAAAATATCTGGATGGCTTGGCCACATGGCATGGACGAGACAGGAACACTGTGCTGATCCACGACTCTGGTAATCGAGTGAAATGGCGAGTCCTGACCTCCCACGCTTTCCGGCATGGCACATGATTGATTGATTGATTGATTGTCTTCTTGCTGCTTTTTCCAGAAACCCTGCCTTCCATCGCCGTTCTTTTCGAGTCATTGTGACATTTAATATACACCAATATACATTCTTATATAACCAAATGCTGGCAGGAAAAATCAGAGGCATATTCAAGTCATCCAAAGAGTTACCCAGCCCTGCTGCCTTGTTTGTGGATGGGACAGTCAAAGGCTAGGGAAAGCAAACCCAAAAATATGCTTGTCGAAGTCTGATGTACGGAGCCAATGGTTTGATGAAACCATGCAACGCAGTTCACTTGATGATTTCACATGCTCACAACATCAACCACCAGGATATTTTTGACCTGTGTTTGTTTTGATTTTGAAAGAAGACAGTTAAACAAAGTATGGGGCATATTGTCATATTTTGGTTTCTCATTGTACGGGACATATTGTCATATTTTGGTTTCTCAATGTACAGGACATATTCTCAATATATGGGACAAATTGTCATATTTTGGTTTCTCAATGTACAGAACATGTCATATTTTGGTTTCTCAATGTACGGGACATATTGTCATATTTTGGTCTCTCATGACAGCAACGAAAGAAAGCATCAGAAAGGAAAGAGCTGGAGGCAGATTTTGAAGAAAAACGACTAAATCTGTCTGTGGATGAGGAGCGAGAGCTGAACAAGGAGAACGAACGCATGCCAAAAATCATTCCAAAAGATCCGTATTATGATCAGTATAGGTAAGTTTTTTTTTGTTTTTTTTGTAGCTCCTCTACTACTCAAATGTAGCTCTCGTGATGTCACTGTCAGAGACTTTCTTTCATGTTCTCTTTATCATTCAGTAGTTAATTTCTACACAGGTGGGTCAGCACAAAATGTTTTTCGAAATGGAGGAGTGGGAGTGTATATAGAATTTCCAAATAATACTAGGGACACGGCCAGAGTACCAACAGGAAAGTACTGCCATAACTATGATGCTGAAATTGAGGCAATCAAGATAGCAACAGAGAAATTACTAAATACCAGCAATGGTACATGACCCGTGGTGATATTGACACGTGGCGCTCTTGTCTGGGAAATTGCCAGTACTATGGACACTACTTTCTTAAGTTGGTAGCCAATGTAAGATCACCATACAGTGGATACCATCTCACTGTGGGGTACTTAGAAATGAGAGAGCTGACCGATTAGCTAAGGAAGGAGCAACAGAAGAACAACCTGATGTACCCATTACATACCACCAGAAGACAAGAATGATTAAATCAATTAGAAAGCCACCAAATACTGCACAAGATGACTACCACCTTATGGACAGACCAGAACAAACTATTATTCTCTGCCTCAGAACAGGACGCAATAGATTACGCAACCACATGTACACAAAATTCAAGATTGGCGAATCAGCCATGTGCACATGTGGTTTGGTGTCGCAGACAGCAGAACACATACTCCAAGACTGCCCAAAATATGACAAATTGAGGCAAACCTTTTGGCCTAGAGAAACAACAGTGGGAGATAAACTATATGGACCACTGAGTGAACTGAAAAAGGCAATTAAATTTATACAAGAGACGACATTGCAGTTATAGACAAGTTTCAAGCAAACAAAAAGAAGTAGCATTTCATTACACTGATTATTGATACAGTGGTAGTTAATTACATTGATAGATGATACAATGGGGTACAGTAAAACTTTGATTAACCGTCACCGTCTTACCAGGGCTGTGACGAATAACCGAATAGACGGATAACAGAAATCTCTTAATACATATATACAGTAACATGATATCATTGCGAGCTTGGGGTGAAAATGAAAATAAAATCCTTTACAAGTGAATAATACATACATGTTGTATTTTATTTTGCAGGACGATCAATATAAACTTCAATATAAGAGTAGTAATGTTCAGAAATGTATTGTAATACTGTAAACCTACGTTACTTTAAAATAATCTGTCATCTCCTGTGTCTTTGAGGCTCGAGCTTTCTGCGCGGTAATGTTCCGTATCTTATGCAGAAGTAGGATCTGTGTTGCATTTTCCTCCTCTTGCATTTCAAACCAGGGATGCACTTTGATAACATTGTTTCTGCTTCTGAGTGGCTAGTTTTTTTTTTTTTTTGGGGGGGGGGGGGGGGGGTGTTGTTAAGAACTGATCCTTCGTCGTCATCAATTTCTTCTTCAGTGGTAGTCACACTAGAAACAATTTTATCATCATTCTAAATTTCAAATCCTCCATCCATTTTTTCACATTCCAACCAATCTGTTACTTCTTCTGGCATAATGTTTTCACTGTTTAGTCCTACATTGTTGCACATTTACACAATTTCATCAACACTAACAGTCTCAGTTTCGTCAATAGGTTCAGGCAAGAGTTTATTCCACCCAATCTTTAGGTTAGACACTGTAAGGTCAGGCAGTGGTGACATTCGAAATAGCGTCCTTTATGTTGTACCTCTTTAAAAAAAATTTTTTCAAAAGGGTGGTGAAGGATAACGGAAACTGACGGTTAAATGAGTGACGGTTAATAAAAAGTTTTACTGTAGTTAATAGATGATACAGTGAGGTAGTTCATTACACAGACAGACAACACTAATTGCACTTATTCCAGAGACAGTAAAGTGTTTAACTGAACGGGACAGTGAAGTTGAAGAATCCCGGGACAGCACCCTGCTCAGCATAAGTAACTACTTGCAGTACACCAATGATAGCCCGGACATGTATGTGGGACATCTCACTTGTCTCGCCTGTCAGATGTCAGGTGCTAGCGGATGTCTGATTGTGTTTCCTGATTATATGTTGTTTGTTTGTTTGTTTGTTTCAGCGTGGAAGAAGACAACTACTACCACACACCCAGGGATCCTTGGCAGACTGGTCGCTACGAAAACTTTGAAGTACGGTACAACACAGACCACGCTTACTCACCTCCTTATCGGGTTAGTTCACTGGGCAGTCCAGATTTTTTACTGTTATGCTGCCAATTTTGTCATATAGTTTTTGTCTTATTTTTGGGCTAATTGTTGAAAAATTGTTTTTAATACAGGAGAAACCCCCAGTGATGCCAGCCCCGCCTCAGCTGCCACCGCCACGGTTTGCACACCCTTACAGTCCACAGACAGACAAGTAAGTCTTTGTTATGTCTTGACCTCTCCATCTGTCTATCTCTTCCTTCATTCCATATATTTTTCCCCCATTCAGACTAGCTCTCTCTCTCTCTCTCTCTCTCTCTCTCTCTCTCTCTCTCTCTCTCTCTCTCTCTCTCTCTCTCTCTCTCTCTCTCTCTCTCTCTCTCTCTCTCTCTCTCTCTCTCTCTCTCTCTCTGTCTGTGTCTCTTCACCTCCATGCATTATGTTTTTTTCCCCGTTCTGGTTAGCTCTGTCTCTCACTCTTCTTCTCTCTGTCTGTCTCTACTCCATTCTATATTTTCCCCCTTATAAAGGCTAGCTTTCCATCTCTCTCTCTGTCCACCTGTCACTCTCTCATGTCTCCTCCATTTCATATTTTCTTTCCCTATTTGCTCTCACTTCCCCTCTGAATAGAGCTCTCTTCTCTCTCTCCCTCTTCTCTCTGCCTCCATTCTATACTTTCTTTCCCCATTCTGGCTCTCTCTCTCTCTCTCTCTCTCTCTCTCTCTCTCTCTCTCTCTCTCTCTCTCTCTCTCTCTCTCTCTCTCTCTCTCTCCATATTTTCTTTCCCTATTTGCTCTCACTTCCCCTGTGACTACAGCTCTCTGTCTCCTCTTTCTCTCCCTCCCCTCAATTCTGTATTTTCTCTACTCATTTGCATACTAACCTCATTCCCTATTTCCTTTCCTACCTTACATACATACCTACCTCAGCTGTCTTCCTCACCACTCAAACTTATTTTCATTGACTGACATGTACATATTCACTGTCCTCTCTTGGCAGTTCATGACACGGATTTATTTCCAACCTGGCTATTTTCATTATTTTTCTGATTATGTTTCTTTGTGATCTAGATTTGGGCGGGATCGAGTCGACAGAAGGGAACCTTTCAGGCCAGAAGGTCCTCCGCTGTCGCACGAATACCCTCCAGCCAATAAAAGACCAGACGAGTGGACAGATCCGTGGAGGAGGTAAGTTATCATGTACTGAGCTGTGTATGTGAGGTGCCTCATCTCCCACACTCACTCTCTCTACCTCTCTGATTCTTTCTTGTCTCTCAGTCTCCCCTGTTTTCTTTTCCCCCTTTTCTGTGGTTAAGGGATGAAAGATAGTGTGCTAGGCCTGATCTGTAAAGCGTTTCTATCTCCCTTCATCTCTCCCCCTTATTTCCTTCCTGTGTCACTTTGTGTCACTCCTCTCTCTGTTTATCTGACACTCTATTTCCCTCTCATCTCTAACCTCTTAAGATCTCCATGGTAAAGTACTTAAGCCATCTGCTTCTTGTTTAGAATGTGGTGGGTTTGTTTTCGTACTCCGTCTTTCTGTTTTTGGGTGTGGTTTTTATTTTCCCGAAGACCCCTGGGGGTTATTGTCCCATCTATAGAGTTGCTGCTCTTGGCGACACTTTCGGCAGGTGGTTAGTGGTTCTGCTGAAAGAGACTGAGCTAGATTGATCAAACCTGATACCCCGGGAAGGTTAACCCGGACAACAAATGCCAGCAGAAGTCGGATGTGTCGGCCTAACGGCGCAAGAACGCAGCTCTGCTGTAAACAGGCACAACTCAATCACATCCGAAAAAAAAACTCCGGATGATCGCAGAAGAAGAAGAAGAAACCTGATACAATGAAGTTGATCTCCTTGCCCTTTAACCTCTCCCACCTCTCAGGTATTATGGGATAATTCTTCTGTAGAATATCTTACACTGGCTCCGCGGCGAATGGGTTACGGACGCAGTTCATGATTCCACATACCCTCGTTCTAAACAGCTGCATGCGATTTGGCAACAGACCACGTTGCCTTGGTTCTTTTACGAAATGGTATGGGTGCCGGTTGTTTAGAAAGCAATTGCAAACTACTGAACGTAAACTTGCCAAGAGATCCCAACAGCAAAACATGCTGGTGTTGACTGCAACATCCTGTAAAGTTAATGCAACTAAGATCATCTTATACCTCTGTCTCTCTACCTTTCTTTATTTCTGTCTTCTCTGTCAACTTCGCCTCCCTCTTCAGTGTGTCTCTATCTCTTATTTACATCTATTCATCCTTAGTGGTTTAGAGAATACAAGTTATGGTTGCACTAATTTTGACTTGGAAAGACTTCTCCCACTGAGGACTGGCTCTTGTTGATTCCAGTAACATCTGCTGAAGAAAACAACAATCAAGCAGATTGCTTCATGTGGGAGTGTCATAAAACCCACTGGAGGAGTCTTTGGTAGAAGGGTCTTCACTAGTTCAGTTGAGTGAAACTATGTTGTGAATGAAACAGGTCCATCGTCAATTCAGCCAAGTGATACATGTCCTTTACCAGTTCAGCCAAGTGAACTGGTCCTTTACCAATATAGTCAAGTGAAATGTATCCTTTACCAATTCAGTCAAGTGTAACTTGAAATAGCATGAACACACACACCTACCCATACAGAAACTTTAAACAGCTAGAATATACATACACACTCACCCACATAGACATTTGAGAGTTATTGTGGCTAAAGCACCAAACCCCACACATCCACACAAGTGTGCACATGGTTATTTGGGACTCTTCCATTGTCTGAGTCCTAGCTTATCTTTCATCGCAGTAAAATAGGATTATTATTTTCTTGCCTATTTCTTTATGTGGTATAGTTTAATTCATGGATATTTTATTTTCATGTAAATAATATATGTGTAAATGTCTTCTGAAAGGTCAAAATCTCCAAAGAATCTGAAACGTAAAGTACGCAGCCGGTCAAGAGGCAGGCGGACTCGTCGATCTGTCAGTGATTCTTCAAATTCCTCAAGGTCAGTTTAAACAAATCGTACCCGTGATAGACAGTATTTTTTTATGACTCGCAAAGTTACTATTTGATAACTGCTTGTATTTTCTGGCATGTAGATGTCTGTCCTTTTATGTGGCCAGTTTTCACTGAATTTGTGGTTTTACAGAATCTTTAACTGGGGTAGCCTTGAACCATGGGGGATGTGCTAACCCGGTACTGAAACTTCACATCTGCAGACAGGCATATTAGGATGCAACCAGGTCATGGTTCAGCACAGCACATACGGGTTGGCTGGGACTAGGCCTGGGTGGACCACGTCTCCTCCAGGGGTTTTCGATATTGCTTTGTCTATGACTCTAACTCAGTGTCTAGAGCAGTGGTTCTTTTTTGGCCCATGCCCCCCCCCCCCCCCCCCCCCCATATGTTCAGAACGTCATTCCCCCCTTTCGAATTTCCTCCCTATAAATTCCCCCACCCTTACACAGTATACATAAAAATGGAAGCTAAATTTAATAACACATACTAGACCAAGTCTAGACATCTACTTAAAACGTGATTTGCGGGTCTATTTACGTTATAAAACGAATTTCATTAGGGCGAGAAGTACAGAACCGTAAAATTTAGATGGAAAAAGAATGTCAAGTAACTGGTTCTTCTATTAATGCGATCTTGAAATAATCTTAATTCTCCCCTTGGAAACCCTAAAATTCCCCCAGGGAGGGGGGAATTCCCCACCAGTTGAGAACCACTGGTCTAGAGGGATATAAAAGGTTTTAAAAAAAAACAAAGAAATTAAATGATCCTGTTGCACACCTTGAAGTGTAATGGGTATATGGTGCTGGTCCCATGATTGTATAGACCAGACGAGGCCAGGTGGGAGGTGTGGTCAGTCTCAGGTCGGTCACCTTGGGAGGTGTGGTCAGTCTCAGGCTGGTCACCTTGGGAGGTGTGGTCAGTCTCAGGCCAGTCACCTTGGGAGGTGTGGTCAGTCTCAGGCCAGTCACCTTGGGAGGTGTGGTCAGTCTCAGGCCAGTCACCTTGGGAGGTGTGGTCAGTCTCAGGCTGGTCACCTTGGGAGGTGTGGTCAGTCTCAGGTTGATCACCTTAGGAGGTGTGGTCAGTCTCAGACCGGTCACCTTGGCTTCCCACAACATTTCCTGTCACCAACATTAGGCTGGGCTGACCTGAGAATCCAGGTCAGTTATAATGAATATCCACCACTTGGGGGTTTTGAACACGCGACCGCAGAATTGACAGACAGGCCAGCATGCTAGACATTGCACTCTGGCGGCTGCCCAGAAGGATGTGGTACAGGTTAGTTGACCGGACACTGTAGGCTTGTTCCACTTGCAAGGAACCACTGGGGAACATCGCGGGTCAGCATGGCCAAATGGATCAGAGAGGATTGACGCTCTTAAACTTCCTGTGGGCTGATACTGAGGTAGCTAGTATATTTACCCAGCAGCCAAGGAGTTACCCTTTTCACTGTTTCATTTTTGTGGTATTGAGTATATTTACAACAGACTTCTCTCCTAGGAGCCAAGAATAACTTTTTTTCATTTCTTTTTTTGTGGTATTGAGTATATTTATAACAGACTTCTCTCCTAGGAGCCAAGAATGACTTTTTTCAGTTTCTTTTTTGTGGTATTGAGTATATTTACAACAGACTTCTCTCCTAGGAGCCTAGAATGGCTCTTTTGTTTTTTCAAGTTTCTTTTTATGTGGTATTGAGTATATTTACAACAGACTTCTCTCCAAGGAGCCAAGAATTACTCTTTCCACTATTTCTGTTTTGCAGTATTGTTTCCATTGCTGTCTTCTGAATAATACATGTTAAGGTCCCAATCTCTCACATGGTGGTCAGCCTGGTTCCCTGTCATGTCTTGAACACTTCATATGTGCTGCACACAATTTTTTCACCAGCACAGTTTTTGATGTCCTAGGAGTGGACATTCCCAGTTTCATAGTAGAATATTACTCCTATCTCACTCATACAGTTTAGCCACTCAGCCAAGGCTGGTGCCCGGGGTGTGGCCACTGCGGTCACCTGTGGTATTCGTGGAGTTTACCCGGGAAGGCTAACCCAGTCAACAAACATCAGAAGTTGGATGTGCCGGCCTAAGGGTGCAAATAAAATTGGCACAACGCAGTTACATCTGAAAGAACACTCCGGAATGAAGAAGAAGTATTTGTGGAGCCATACATGAACTTGGTAAAGTTATGGGAACTAAATAGGATCCAGGACTGTCTATTAGGATATGGTTGGCACTCACCGTAAGTTAGTAGGAATTACTATTTTATAACTGCTATGGCAAAAGCAGCCATTGCAAGACAGAAGACATACTGGCCAATAGAAGGCTGTCAGTTGTATTGAGAAATAGAGCGTTGTAGTGCTATATAGAACCATACTGTTATTTGCCTGTGAGACATGAACATTAAGCAGACTAGCAGATAAATATCTAATGGCAGTAGAAATGTTGTTTCTGAGGAAAAGGCAAAGAATAACATGGATGAACAGAAAAAAATTAATGAGAAAATGCAACAAGAAATAAATATAGACTGTAAATTTATTATACGTAGACAGTAAAGTATTTTTGAGCACTTTATGAGGAGATATAAACTGGAAAACTTACTGACAACTGGCAGAATTGATAGGAACAGGATGACACGGCGAGAAATACTGATATGGCTGGACCACATGGCATAATCAGACCAAGAACACAGTCAAGAACCGCTGATGGTGTGAACCGCTGATGGTGTGAACCGCTGATGGTGTGAACCGCTGGTGGTGTGAACCGCTGGTGGTGTTAACTGCTGATGGTGTGAACCACTGATGGTGTGAACCACTGATGGTGTGAAATGGTGAGCCGTGACCACCCACGCTTAGCAGGATGGCATATGTTGATGGTGGTATTTCATCATTTCAGTCAGATATCTTTAGAATATATCTCCCGGGAAGGTTAACCCCATCAACAGATGCCTGCAGAAGTCGGATGTGTCGGCCTAACGGGGCAAAAACACAGCACTGCTGTAAACAAGGACAACGCAATCATTAAAAAAAAAAAAACTCCAGATGAACGCAGAATAAGAAGAAGAAGAATATATCTGACAGTTTTTATAGATTGTTCTAGTAGTTATGATCATGTGACTTGTAACTATTGTAGGTCCAGCTCTGGGTCGTCATCTGGCTCATCCAGAAGCAGTCGATCCTTCAACAGCTCAACAGGCAGCTCAAGGTAAGACTGCTTCTCTTGTAGAACACTTGAGTGACAGGAGGAGAATGTCTGGTAACTTTCTTACACACCGTCATGGATGTCAGACGTTTGTGTCCTTGTAAGGGAACACTTGAGTGACAGGAGGAGAATGTCTGGTAGCATTCCTACACACCGTCATGGATGTCAGAAGTTTGTGTCCTTGTAAGGGAGCAGTGCAGCGCCAGGGGTTCAACAAATCAAGAAAGAACAATTGTGACCACAATCGGAATATGATCAATGAACATTCATGGCTTCTCATGAGCCAATACCCCAGACCCAGCCAGTCTGCTCGCCTGCTGATTTCCCACCACACCAGCATGTCCTGGGGGAACAATCCAACAGATGCTCTATATTTTTGATTGTTGAATGGAAGTCTGCCATGTCTGAATTAGTTAGTTAGTCGAGGTTCCAACTTCACGGCAACGGGTCGTCCCCATTATGTTCCATTCCTGTGCCAGTGAATATCACGCAAAATGCTCCCCACCGTCCAATGTGAAAAGTGGAACAGACAGGAGTCTTGGTACTCCAACAGCCCGCACTGGTACACTGTGCATAATGCCGCCACCAGAATGCCAACACAAAAGTCCTCCACGGAAACCAGTTCATCGTCGATGAACTCGGCAATCACCAGAAAGACCTAATTTACCCGGGTTTTCTCACATGGCTCTGTCTCTACCCGCAGAGCGACCCGCCAAAAGCGTCACTTAAAGCACGAACTCCGCAGCTCCTGCGCCGACTCCAAGGAGTCTCCTGAAAAGTGCATTCGTGAACCGAAAAGGCAAATCAGTCAATTCAGCAACAGCCGGTAGCCATTGTTCCGAACATGCAGGTCACTGTACAAACAAAAGCCGACATGTAAAAGCAGTCTTTACCTTTGTCATCATGCTTTGTGAGTCGGTTCAAATTCTTATATGGAAACAATTCATGGCTTACATCAGGTAATTAGTTAACTGTTGCAGGAAATAGGACTGATGTGTAATCTGCAAATATAGCTAGTTGCGACTATATAGATGGTGAGGTCTGTATAGGTAACTAACTATCAGCCATGTGCATATGTGGATTGGCGCCGCAGACAGCAGATCACATACTCCAAGACTGCTCAAAATATGACATATCTAGGCAAATCTTCTGGTCTAGAGAAACAATAGTGGAAGATAAACTCTGTGGACCACTGCGTGAACTAAAAAAGACAGTTAAATTAATTCAAGAGACAACATTGCAGTTATAGACAAATGTCATGTGAACAAAAGTGTTCATGTTTACTCTTCTTCTCCATTTGCACAGACCATTGAAGTCAACTTACTCCAAAATAATTACCATTGTCCCTCACAAAGGGTATAGTTGGAAGCTTAAATGTTGGAAATAATTTCTGTTAATTTTTATTATTACAGTTTGAGATTGCAGTGAGTTATTGTTGGTGTGATAAGTGTTTCACATGGATGTTAGTTAATACTGCTGTTTGAATTTATTTGTTAGCTTTTGATTGAAGTCTGAGCACTAAGCAACCATTAGAGTTTTTGATTAAAATCTGAGCACTCAGCAACTATTAGAGTTCTTTTTTATTGTTAAAGTCTGAGCATTCACTTCCTTTAGAGTGTTAAAAGAAATAAAGTCTGAGCACTCAATAGCCATGAGGGTTTTTTAAAAATTAAAATTTGAGCACTCAGCAGCCATTAACCCTTTACAGGGCAGACGCTTGTCCGTTTTCTAGCCCTGAACGGGCAAGATTTTTTCAGGTTCGGTAAAATTTCGGGTCGCGTTAGTAAAAACATCACAAATAAGGTGTTAGTCAACCGATTTTAGTTAAATAAACAACACAATGAAGGGAAAAGCATGCAGAATATGTTACTCACGTGATTGTTGTCGGTGATCCATATATGAACACAAATATTTATGAAATACGGCATGTTGTTTGTGATTTTCCGTCATCTATACGGCAATATACAAACACATTTTCAGAATCATAATCACTTTCTTTAAAGTCCGACTCAGACTGCTAATGCAAAGTAACGCTTTGCACTGATATCTAGCGCCGATTAATAGTCAACATCGTGCCCTTTAATGTCATTTAAATTGAACCTAGTGAAATCTCGGCTATCACTTGAAGAATCGCCAAAATCCATTTTGAAAAACAGCGAACAAATCCCGAAAACTATCAAAAATTATCCGTAAAAGTCCGTTCGAATTCATACTATCGCGTTTACAAATGGCGGCCATGTTGTCAAGCTGTCGGCGAAAGCGAAAGTAGCCGTCGGAAGTGTCAGAAAGCCGAGAGGTCGCGTTTTTACAATGCATAATAGTATCGGCCGGAATCGGACGCTACGATCGTTTTATGGCATCGGCCGGAATTGGCCGCTGTGACCTGTAAAGGGTTAAGGTTTTTTTTAAAAATTAAAGTCTGAGCACTCAGCAACCATTAGAGTTTTTTTTTTATTGTTAAAGTCTGAGCATTCAGTTGCCATTAGAGTTAAAAAAAAAATAATTAACATCTGAGCACTCTGTCATAATCTCCCCATCAGTTCTACCGCGTCGTCGTCAATGACGCCTGGCAATTACGGCCGGGTCCACCTGTGAGCGAGACTAACCACGCTGTGTCAGGTACGGTCAGTCGGTGCATGCGTGGGGCATGAAGTCCACGCAGGGACACAACGCCGACTGGCAAGAACTTACGGTGGCTAACGCAAGACGGCTGGAGACTGTTGTAGAGGACGGACGGACTGAATGGTGCTCGTATGTGTATGAAGGATAAGAGATAGAAAGCCTGTGTGAGAATAGGAGACTGTGTGCTTGTTGTGTAGGAGTGTGAGTTGTATACATTGCATTGATATTTCTATTGATTGTATTATGGCATCGATATTGTAATTGTGTGATGCATGTAATGGTTGTGATTAGTGAGATGTGTGAATTAAGTGTTTGAATTGTATGTGCAGTGTGTCACGTAAAGTCATTCTGTGACCGTGTTTGTATCATACTTGTCAGTGAGTACGAGCCTGTGTTATTGCTAAATGCAAGATTCTAACAACTCAGTAGCCATGAGGGTTTTAAAAAAAATTAAAAATTAAAATCTGAGCACTCAGCTGCCATTAAGGTGTTTTTTTTTAAAAATTAGCCTGAGCACTCAGCAACCATTAGAGTTTTGTTTTTTTTATTGTTAAAGTCTGAGCACTCTGTTGCCATTAGAGTTTTTGATTAACATCTGAACACTCAGTTGCCATTAGAGTTTTTGATTAACATCTGAACACTCAGTTGCCATTAGAGTTTTTGATTGGAGACTGAGCATTCAGCTGCCATTTGAGTGCCTGGAAATGTATTCAGTCCTATTCCATGGTTGATGACATCAGAAGTTGTGGAACATCATCAGAGATATGGAGTGTCTGGCACATTTGAATCATGGTATCATGAACAACGAGCAGCTGTCAGTGTAGCTGATGAAACATGACACAGGTTTCAAAGATGCTGAATATCAGATCATATCAAAGAGGGAGGTCCTAATCTTGTATGGTTGCAGAAATGTTGCAACGGAAAACGGATTTCTAATTGCTGAATGCACAAAGCCATTATACAACTAAATAAACTGCATCTTCTTCACTTAAATGGTTTGATCTGAATTGAACAGATGTGCCACATATTTCACTGTCCCCAGTCTGCCTGCAGGTTTATGTCTCTCTTAGTATGTCTCTATGCTTTGTCTCTGTTTCGTGTCTCTGCTTACAGACCTTCCCTATTCTTCAGCTGTCTCTAGTCTATCTGCAGGTAGCATGTTCATATCTCTCTTGGTTTGATCCCTACCTTGTGACCTAATTTGAGCGCCCTACTACCTCCACCACACAGTTTGTTTGTGGCACTAGGACACACAAGTCCAGCTACTGCTCCAGGATAGGGATGCCAGATGAGGGAGCTAATGACATAAACGTGTTTAACTTGTGTTTAGTTTTAATCATTTGGACTTTTGTTTTTGCTAGTTGGGTTTTCTTGTTATGGAACTACATTGGCATAATGGTTAGTGAGTGGGATATCAGTTGCGAAGTGGTCAAGCCGTCTGTCCTGCGCTCTGAAGGTTGTGGGTTCGATTCCGAGCTACGTCTTTTGGTTCGTGAGTAAATTTCGCTCTGAGACTCCTAGGGGGCGTCACTGGAGCTACGGAGTTCGTGCTTTGTGAAATGCTTTCGGCAGGCCACCTTGAGGAAAGAGACAGAACCATATGGGATAAAACCTGTTGCAATGAAGTCGACCTTCTCGACTTTTAAAGTGGTTAGTGAGCTGTTCTGTCTAAGATTCTGTCTAGGTTCAAACACCTGCAGAGGCAAGACTATTTGTTCCTACTGGTTTGATTTTGGGGTCGACCCTACCACCATGAAAATGGGCCCCAGGCATTTTTCAGGATTGTCTGAGGATTGTCTGGGAAAGCAACCTCATTATGTGTTAACCTAGAATATGTGAAGATCTGACACTCAAAAGCCCAATGACCATGTCTGCTTTGGAACAACCATGACCTATATCTTGTTAAAAGTGCTAGATAAATGAAAACAGTTTTTTGACTTCTTGTCTCTTAGCGTGTTGGTCAGTTTGACCTGAGTTCAGATCTACTAGACACATGTCAATAATCACCATACAATTGTGTTAGTTCATTTTTACTTAGAATGTTGATTATGTGTCTGTTTAATTTCTGGCTACTGCCAAATGAAAATATCATTTTCATGTGTGTCTAATGCGGGTAATTCCCATATCAGCTAATGAATATACCAAGATTTGCGTCAGATTTGACGAATATAGCATCGGTGTGAATAATATCAAATTTTATGAAGAAGAAAAGTAAATTAAGTAAATTTAATGCCAGTGTAGGAATTGACGCCATACCTTAACATCAGTGCACTGCAAGTTTAAGAGCAAGTGCTTTTTCCCTTTCGGTCGTGTCGACACCTAATGAATATACCAGCTGTAAGAATTATTACTCAACTTTGATTAAAACAGTTTTTCATCAAAAATATTTTCTTACCAGTATTTTCCACATTGTAGACTCAAATATTTTCTAAGCACTATTTTGTTTCTAACCACTTTTGCTTATCATGTTATCTCAGATATTTTCTAACCAGTTTTGCTTGTCATGTTGTCATCTCAGATATTTTCACATTTCAGTAGGTCACGTTCCCCGGAGCCAGTACCTCCCACCGTGGAGAAGCATGAGCGTTACATATCCCCATCTCGGTAGGTTTATATATAGATTTATGCTAGACGTAGTACTTTATATATATATATATATATATATATATATATATATATATATATATATATATATATATATATATATATATATATATATATATATATATATCAGGATTATGTTAGAGACGAGATTATTCAAATGATATCTCTTTGCAAGAATTTCTAGGCAATTTTACGTTCAGTAATTTGTCACTGCTTTACTGAGCGAGAAGTCAATGTTTATTACTGCTGGTGTAGGTGTTGAACCCCTACTCTGCCATCAGAGCACCGGAAGTTTAAAAGCGAGTGCTCTTACCCATTTTGGTCATCGCTCTCTCTCTCTCTCTCTCTCTCTCTCTCTCTCTCTCTCTCTCTCTCTCTCTCTCTCTCACTCTCTCTCTCTCTCTCTTCTCTCTCTCTCTCTCCTTCCTCTCAGTGTGTGTGCATGCATGCACACACAGAGCTTATGGTTTCACAAAATGTGATCATCGGAGGAAACTAGCATCATGTCTGGAAAACTTAAATACTTTGGGTACATTAAACATTGTTACAGTGGTTGAAAAGAATAGAAATAGAAGGCATGGGGTCGACCAACATGACAGGTCATTTAATACACCAGAGGCATGAAAATACAAGTTAGTTAGTTGACAGATCATCCTCATTGCTCATCGAACCATTCAATCCATAAGTGCTCGGATCCCCTCAGCAAATCCGGCAGCGTATAGCGGCTAACAACACCAGTTCTGTGTTGGTTTATCAGTCTTCTTTGGCTTCCTGCATAGTGTTCTTGTTTGGCCACCCCTCTTTTAATTTGCTGTTCTCGCAGTCTGGCCAGGGTTGTAAGATTCACAGTCATAACTTGGTTCTCGCAAAAGTCTTACTTCTCATAGAGCATTCTTCTTCTTCTTCTTCTGCGATCATCCGGAGTTTTTTTTTCGGATGTGATTGCGTTGTGCCTGTTAACAGCAGAGCTGCGTTCTTGCACCGTTAGGCCGACACATCCGACTTCTGCGGGCATTTGTTGACCGGGTTAACCTTCCCGGGGATAGAGCATTCAAAATGTCAGCCTGGTCCATGGTGCGTCCGCCCTCCACAGTAGCCTTACCTGCGAGCTTGTCAGCTCGCTCATTTCCTTGTACTCCCTCATGCCCTGTCACGAAGATGAAACTAATCTTTGCCAGCCGAGACCGCTCCAGAGACAGCAACCATTCTCTTCGGATCCACCCCATCTCTATCCTCTTGAACATGCTCATTGAGTCGCGAAGGAAACATGCCCTAGTGAATGTCTGTGTCTCGAGCCATGTTATTGCTTTACTTACTGCCATGACTTCCATAGTCAGGCTACTTATGGTCTCCGAAAAAGCACCAGAGTCGAAAATACAAGGAGCTGGTGAACTGGCGGAGGAGTCAGAATCTCTCCGGGTGAGAGTGATGTTCTGCAGCGGAATGATGGCGGCATGATTCCGAAGCATTGCCAGTGAACAGATAAATCCTCTAATGGATTGGTCACTTGACATAATTGGGACAAGAACACAGACCTGATCCAAGACTATCGTGATGTGTGAGATGGCACTTGATCATGATTTGTATTAGTTTGTTAAAGAGATGTGTCTTGTAGTGTATTAGAATTGTTTCTTTTTGTTCTATTGCTTACTTCAGTTTTCTGTTCCAGCTTGTCTAAGATTTGTGTATATCTGTTTGTTTTTTGTTTCCATGAAAAATGACCTACTGTCCTGTGACTTTGGGGTCTCATTTGTGTTCTCATTTGCTTGTTCATTGTACACAGTATAGTATTAAGGGGTGTATATCACATTTGTGTTCTCATTTGCTTGTTCATCGTACACAGTATAGCAGTGGTTCTCAACCTTTTTTGGTCCGTTCCCCCCATCACCATATTTTTAGGACGTCATTCCCCCCCTCACCATATTTTTAGGACATCATTGGCCCCCCCCCCCCCCCTTACCATATTTTTAGAACGTCATTCCCCCCTTTTGTATTTCCTCCCTAAAAATTTCCCCCTGCCCCTACACAGTATACGTAATAATTGAAGCTAAATTTAACAGCACATACTAAAACAAGTCTAGACATGTACATAAAATGTGATTTGCGGATCTACTTACGTTATAAAATGAATTTCAGAAGGGTGATGCGTACAGAAGCGTAAAGTATGAAAGGAAAAACAAGATCAAGTAATCGGTTCTTGTATTTATGCGATCTTGAAATAATCTTCATTCCCCCCCTGGAAACCCCAAAATTCCCCCCCGGGGGGTGGGGGTGGGGGGGGGGGGGTGGTGGTTGAGAACCACTGCAGTATAGTATTAAGGGGTGTATATCACATTTGTGTTCTCATTTACTTGTTCATCGTACACAGTATAGTATTAAGGGGTGTATATCACATTTGTGTTCTCATTTACTTGTTCATCGTACACAGTATAGTATTAAGGGGTGTATATCACATTTGTGTTCTCATTTCTAGTGCAATCACCCGCAGGGGATGACATTAAGTAACAGGAATTATACAAATAACTTTTTAAAAATAATAGTACGAACCAGAAATTTTGTGTGTTTTATTTCAGAATGTAGCCCCTCTGCCAGGTTTCAAGGTTTCACACACTTTGACCACAAAAAAAAAAAAAAAAAAAAAAAAACAAGTAATGCCTCATTGTTCTTCCATGGTGCAAGTCAAAATTGGGGCAGCCATTTTGTAATTATGCGCAAACCGCTGAATCCTCACAATACCGATATAGGGCATTGCTTAAGAGCCATTTTGTGTCCTGAAATAAAAAATTGTCACTGTCCAAACTCTTCCGTGGACTTTATTATAATATTCCTGTTACTTGTTTTGTTGTTGCATTGGCTTGCTTTGACTCAAGCGTAGTCCACACATGTGCCACTACTTCTAGTGCACTGGACTGATTTTTGCTGTGAATTAGCTTCCCCTTTTACCAGTGTCCCTTGCCATAAGGCAAATCCACCCTGACTTCTGAGGCACTTGTAATTTACATCCCTAAGGCAAGGACGAGAAGTAATTTTAGTCCAACTTACCGGTGTAGGGTTTGAACATGCTACCTCGGCATCAGCACATCGAATGTTTAAGTGTGAGCACTCTTATCCATTTGGCAACGCTGATCTCCTCCTGTACTTAATGACTATCCCTTGCGTGTGTGTGGGTGTATGGATATGGGTGAGTGGGTGTGTATGGGTGGGTGTGGGTGTGTTTTTGTTTGTTTTAAAAATATTTCTTTTCATTTGATTACTCAATTTTAATGATTTGAATGAATATTTGGCCATTCCTGTTTTGTGTTATTTTTTATATCTACTTCACTTCAGCCATCAACTTGTATATCAAAACAAGTTTTCATGTCAGTGTCTTTGATTGGAAATTGTTTCAGGGAGCAGCCGAGAAGCACCGTTTCCATACGGGGATCTGGAAACCACAACCACTACGACCAGGGTTACCGCCGCGGCGGCCGCATGTATGATCATAACCGAGGTGGGGGAAACAACAACAGTTACAACAACAACAGCAACAACTACAACAACCAGCGAGGAGGACACCGAGGTGGGGGCGGTGGATCACACAATAATTATGGAGCCATGGGGGGTTATCCACCTCGGGATATGCGGGACAGGGAGAGGCCCAGAGATGACAGGATGGTCAGAAAAAGAGGTCGCTCGCCGCCAGATAGGCCGTTACCTTATGTCAGGTTGGTTTTGTGTTGTATGTAGACTAAAATCTGGCCTGTTGTTGACAGCATGTTTTGATTATTAAATTTATTTTTATACGTAAAGTTGTAAGTAAAAGGTAACAGGCCCTTTACATGCCCAAGGGTACATTGGACAAACTGTGCTAGACCCAGAGTTTTTGTGACCAGTCGACACTCGGTGGCTGATGTGTCACGCTAGTTGTCTTTACTTCCCCAGACATTTCCTGGCACCCATGTACAGCAGGGTCGGCTGGGATCTCACTGGCACCCATGTACAGCGGGGTCAGACGGGATCTGACTGGCACCCATGTACAGCGGTCGGCCTGGATCTCACTGGCACCCATGTACAGTGGGGTCGGTCGGGATCTCACTGGCACCCATGTACAGTGGGGTCGGCCGGGATCTCACTGGCACCTATGTACACCGGTGTCGGCTGGGATCTCACTGGCACCCATGTACAGCAGTGTCGGCCGGGATCTCACTGGCACCCATGTACAACAGTCGGCCGGGATCTCACTGGCACCTATGTACAGCGGCGTCGGCTGGGATCTCACTGGCACCCATGTACAGCGGTGTCGGCTGGGATCTCAGATCAGTGAAAGAGATGGTAGTCTGCCCCAGAAAAGATCAAACTCCTGACTTTTGGGCCAGTAGGCGCACATTTAGGCAGTTTGTTGCCGCGGCTCCAGAGTTATTCATATCAGTTTAACTTCTTCTTCATTATGGCCATTTATAAAAAATACACATTCCTGTGAATTGAATGGCGGTGGACATTGTAACGCATAAATCACTCCACCCTTGACTATGCTTAATTATCATATACACCCAGGATAGAAGAGTAATGAGAAAAAACAATTCAGAAATTCAGAAATATATATATACTTCTTTTTGTTCGCTTGAAATTTGTATATATCTGCAATGTTGTCTCTTGTATGAACTTCACCATGTTTTTTAGTGTGATCCATAGAGTTTATTGTCTACTGTATATTTTCTCTAGGTAGAAGGTTTGCCTATATATGTTGTATATTTGGCAGTCTTGGAGTATTTGATCTACTCTCTGTGGTGCCAATTTTGAATGTTTTATACATGCTGTTGTGTATTTTGTGTCCATAAAGTGGTACAGTGGAGTCTGGATAAGTAGAAGTCGCAGGGGCCGAAGTCAAGCCGAAGACAAACAATTTTTTTGGTGGGGGGGGGGGGGGGGGGGGTAACAGTAGTTCGACTTAGACGTGGACATTTATATAGTCGGTATTCATTTTTATGTTCGACTAATCCGAAAATTCGAGTTAACCGAATTCGACTTATCAGGAATTTTTATACAAAGATAAAGAAGGATCTTGGCCGGGACCAAGCCAATAACGTCAACTTAAGTGAAATTCTAGTTATCCGAGTTCGACTTAAGTGGACTCGACTGTAATCATCTTAAGCTGGTGTTGGTGGCTTTCTGGTTGAATTGATCATCCTTTTCTTTTGGTCATATATAACAGACATATCAGGTTGTTCTTCCATTGCTTATTCCTTAGCTAGTCGATGAACTCTCTTGTTTCCAGGTACTCCACACTGAGATGGTAAATATATATATTTATCTCTTTATGCTTCCTCGCCACCACTGCGACCTGCACATTAATGTTCCCAAAACAAGCTAGTATTATGTTCATGACATTCCCCTACAGTTTTTGATGGAAGTAATTTGGATATCATATTTATTTTCTTTGTTGCAGAACTAGAAGTTTTTGTGTGTGCGTTGCTTGCCTTTGAAATCGAATATAGTTCATATGCGCACTACTTTACTAATAGTAGTTGCTACCGCTAATGAGTGCACTGGACTGATTGTTGCGTAAGGGTTAGCTTTCCCTATTACCAGTGTCTCTACCATCAGGCGAACCTGCTCTGGCTTCTGAGGTACTTGTAATTTACGTTTCCGAATCAAGGACGGGAAGTCAACATTTAACATTTAAACCCAGCTGACCAGTGTGTGTGGGGGGGGGGGGGGGGGGGGGGGGGGTTAACCCACAATACCATGGTCACTAGAGAAAGTGTGAATGCATTCTACCTCTCAGCCTTGTTGGCCTCTACTATAGAAAGTGGTTAGTGGCCTTGTGGTTCTCTCTGTCTCTCTCTCCTCTCTCTCTCTCTCTTTCTTCTCTCTCTTTCTCTCTCTCTTTCTCTCTCTCTCTCCTCTCTCTCTTTCTCTCGCTCTCTCTTCTCTCTCTCTATCTCTCTCCTCTCTCTCTCTCCCCTCTCTCTTTCTTCTCTCTCTCCTCTATCTCTCTTTCTCTCTCTCTCTATCTCTCTCTATCTCTTCTCTCTCTTTATCTCTTCTCTCTCTCTCCTCTCTCGCTCTCTTCTGTCTTTCTCCTCTGTCTACCTCTCTCTCTTTCTTCTCTCTCTTTCTTTCTCTCTCTCTTTCTTCTCTCTCTCTCTTTCTCCCCTCTCTCTCTTTCTCCCCCTCTCTCTCTCTCCCCCCTCTCTCTCTTTCTCTTTCCTCTCTTCTCTCTCGCTGTCTTCTCTCCCCCCTCAAATTAAACTTGTGGGGTATTTCCATCTATTATGTCATCTTCACCATCTAACAGTTATGCCCTGATGTTGCTTTGATAGTTGATGATAAACATCAAGTTTTATAAGGTCACTGTGTTCTTTGTTCCATTTTGTCCTCTCTCTCTCTCTCTCTCTCTCTCTCTCTCTCTCTCTGTCTCTCTCTCTCTGTCTCTGTGTGTGTGTGTGTGAGAGAGAGAGAGAGACCTTAAGGTTTTATTTTCCTTCTGATATAAGAATAGCAGCAGAAAGTGTTTCGGTAAGTGTGTGACATAGGAAAATATGTCAGATATTTTCTGCTATGGCCCCTGACAGAAGAGAAATAATAAACTGAATCGGGTTGACCTCTGTCGTCTCCACCTTGAAGTTGTAGAGGCTTATTTGTTCCAGTGTCTCCAAGAGCTATGCCAATCCATATTGTAGCTACTGGTAAGATTTCCTTTGTCTGCCAGGTCACAGGATGGGTAGCAGAGGAAGCGAAACACAAAACTGCTGCCTTGTAGGTAGACCTGGGGCACTCAGAGTAAAGAAAGCAAATTCCAAAAGATGCTGTCAAAATTGCATAAATTTATATATGTCAAAACAGTGCACCATAACTCATTTTATGACAACAAATAAATTTGCGTGTATTTTGTCTAATATACATCTTCATTTTGTGTCTACATAGACCAAGACCAAAGAGTGTCAGCAGCCATTCATCATCAAGCAGATCCCGCTCACAGAGCCGCGGCCGAGCCACATCTTCACGCTCAAGATCCCGGTCGAGGTCCAGCTCTGCAAGCTCCAGGTCCAGTAGTTCTTCAAGCTCTTCAGCAGGAAGTGCTGACTCGGAACATTTGTACAGAGATTTGGGTAGCCCCTCCAAAAATCCCAGAGCACCAGCACCTGCAGCTCAGAAGAGGAAGAGAAGTGAGTTTGAGTTTCTGCATCTAGAAGTGTTTGTCTGAAACATGGGAGTCATCATCTGTCTGCATCTAGAAGTATTTGTTTGAAACATGGGAGTCATCGTCTGTCTGCATCTAGAAGTATTTGTCTGAAACATGGGATCCTTTGTCTGTCTGCATCTAGAAATATTTGTCTGAAACATGGGAGCCTTTGTCTGTCTGCATCTAGAAGTATTTGTCTGAATCTTGGGAGTCATCGTCTGCCTGCATCGTTCATCGTGGAACAAGCAAGTATTGTTGATTTTTGTCTGAGATCTGTGGACAGACATGAACACTCATGGCAGTTGGCAGGGCACATGATGATGATCATCATCATCATATCTTTGCTAACTGTATGTCTGAAAATTGTGAATCATCAATTATCTGCTTCTTTGCAGAATATAAACAATATAAAATAATGCAAAGTAATGTAGCTTGCATGCCTGCAAACAGTCTCTCTCTTGCACACCTGCAACAGTCTTTCTCTTGCACAGCTGTGACACTGTCTTACATTGTCTTCCTCTTGCACACTTCCCCCACATCTTTTTCTTCAGCTCATCCTTAAACAAGGGCCTGTGTCTCTTTATGTGGTTAAAGTACCTTAATTGTCTGACTTTGATCTCGTACATGAATACTTTCTTATTACATCCCTCTTGTTGTAATACTTAGTTATAAAATAGATCCTTTTTCACACCTAAGGTGCATTGGGCTTTGGGCATTAAACTCACACTTTTATAGCCCAATCAGCAGCCAGTGAAAGATGTGATCTGTATCACACCGGCCGCCTATACTTCCATAGACATTTCTTAGTGCCCATTTTAGGCTGGGTTGCCCCAGGAGCCAGGTCAGTTGTAAAAGTTCCAAACCATTGTTAATTATTTGTAGTTATAATGTACCACTGTGTAGAGAATCTCCATTTATTATTTTGTGTTCTAAAAACACATGACAGGAGATCAGTATTTGGGATCACTTAATGCTTAATTTAAAAACTGACATCACTGCACTCTGCACATTGCTACACCTGCTCTATCTGCACATTGCCACACCTGCTCTATCTGCACATTGCCACACCTGCTCTATCTGCACATTGCCACACCTGCTCTATCTGCACATTGCCACACCTGCTCTATCTGCACATTGCCACACCTGCTCTATCTGCACATTGCCACACCTGCTCTATCTGCACATTGCCACACCTGCTCTATCTGCACATTGCCACACCTGCTCTATCTGCACATTGCCACACCTGCTCTATCTGCACTTTGCCACACCTGCTCTATCTGCACATTGCCACACCTGCTCTATCTGCACATTGCCACACCTGCTCTATCTGCACATTGCCACACCTGCTCTATCTGCACATTGCCACACCTGCTCTATCTCCCACTTCAAAAGTCCCTGCGGGGTTTTCTTGCTGATTACCCAGCAGCTATTTGGTTCATTGCGGGAGTATCAGCCAGACTGTCCGGTCACTGTCTTCTCACCCAATCTTTCCTGGTGTAGATACTCTGTCTGATGAGTTGCACTCTCGACCCGATCCAGGAGACTGCACCACATTAACTTTAATGTAAAGTAGCTCGCCACCCAGAGAAACCGGTGCAAGTAATGGAGGTCATCAAAGGGAAGCCAGAAATTGTTACTATCAACTTTCATACATTGTTTCCTTTTCCCCTTGGTTATGTTTTTTAAATGATTGTATTACATCACAGTCATTTTGAAAACAAAATCTTGGAAATAGCTTAAGTTATATATGAAAACATGGAAAGGGACAAAAGTCCTGTATTAAACATTGGGAAATCAAATGTGTTGTCAGAGTGAGGTAACGTGGTGGTGATGTTATTGAGACCGCTCAGTTGGATAAAATGTTGACTTCTTCTTTCGTTCGCTTGACATATGTCTATAACTGCAATTTTGTTTCTTGTGTGAATCTAACAGTCTTTTTTAGTTCATTCAGCGGTCCATAGAGTTTATCTTCCACTGTCGTCTCTCTATGCCAGAAGGTTTTCTTGGATATGTTGCATTTGGGCAATCCTGGAGTATGTGCTCTGCTGTCTGCGACGCCAATCCACATGTGCACATGGCTGAGTCACCAATCTTGAATTTTGTACACGTGTGGTTGCGTAATCTATTATGTCCTGTTCTGAGGCGCAGAATAATGATTTGTTCTGGTCTGTCCATAATGTGGTAGTCATCTTGAGCAGGTTTTGGTGACTTACTTCTTTTCCTTGACTTGGGGACGTAAATTACTAGAACCTCAGAAGAAGGAGCAGGTTTGTCAGGTGGCGAGGGACATTGGCTATAGGGAAAGCTCATCGTCATGCAAAAATCATTCCAGTGCACTAGAAGTAGTAGCATGTGTGTGGACTATACCATCAAACACAGAAAGAGAGAGAGAGAGAGAGAGAGACAATGGCTTTGATGTTAGAGTCAAGTACAGACTATCTCTGTACAGCTGTAAGTATCTGTAGGGGTAAGAGTTGGTGTTAGAGTCATGTACAGACTATCTGTGTACAGCTGTAAGTATCTGTTGGGGTAAGTACAGACTATCTGTGTACAGCTGTAAGTATCTGTTAGGGTAAGAGTTGATGTTAGAGTCAAGTACAGACTATCTCTGTACAGCTGTAAGTATCTGTTGGGGTAAGTACAGACTATCTCTGTACAGCTGTAAGTATCTGTTGGGGTAAGTACAGACTATCTCTGTACAGCTGTAAGTATCTGTTGGGGTAAGTACAGACTATCTGTGTACAGCTGTACGTATCTGTTGGGATAAGTACAGACTATCTGTGTACAGCTGTAAGTATCTGTTGGGGTAAGTACAGACTATCTGTGTACAGCTGTAAGTATCTGTAGGGGTAAGTACAATCTGTGTACAGCTGTAAGTATCTGTAGGGGTAAGTACAATCTGTGTACAGCTGTAAGTGTCTGTAGGGGTAAGTACAGACTATCTGTGTACAGCTGTAAGTGTCTGTAGGGATAAGTACAGACTATCTGTGTACAGCTGTAAGTATCTGTAGGGGTAAGTACAGACTATCTGTGTACAGCTGTAAGTATCTGTTGGGGTAAGAGTTGATGTTAGAGTCATGTACGGACTATCTGTGTACAGCTGTAAGTATCTGTTGAGGTAAGAGTTGATGTTAGAGTCATGTACAGACTATCTGTGTACAGCTGTAAGTATCTGTTGAGGTAAGAGTTGATGTTAGAGTCATGTACAGACTATCTGTGTACAGCTGTAAGTATCTGTTGAGGTAAGAGTTAATGTTAGAGTCATGTACAGACTATCTGTGTACAGCTGTAAGTATCTGTAGGGGTAAGTACAACCTGTTTTGAAACTGCTCACCCAATGCATTGTTTCCACCACAGATGACAGTGTTAAAGATCGCCCAGTGAGCAAGACTCAGCACATACCTCTCCCGCCGGGGACACAGCGGCGTCAGCCCCCACCACCTCAGCCACCACCGGTCAGTCTAGAGCACATCCCCCCACCCAGGGACCCCAAACCTCCCCTCCCACCCCTTCCTTCAGGACGACCCGAGTCCAAGTACGCCAGTCGGAATGCCCCTCCACCTCCTGTAAAGGCTAAAGACCCACTGAAAGTTGTTGGACAGAAGTCCAATATCAAGCTCACCCTGCTGCCCAAGGTAAGCTCACACTTGAAAACACAACTGACATAATGTTATACATGAACATATGGGTATTGATTGACACTCACAGAAGTAGAGGAAAGAAGCACGGTTTAGAGGATTGTAACTATAGCTGTACAGTTTGATGTTGTTACATGTATGGACAGATTATGTGAAAAACCTTTATGATGATAACAGAGAGGAACAGTATGATATTAGATTTAATAATGAAGGACCGCCAATTTTGGAGATGGAGGTTCCAAATGTTCTTAAGCATATGAAAGCTGGCAAGGCTCCCGGTGCAGATAACATCACAACAGGAATGATTAAAGCTTTAGAAGAATTTGGACTAGATCAAGTCACCAGACTGCTGAACACATTATATGATACTGGAGATATACCTTCTGAATTATGTAACTCTGTATTTATTGCAATCCCAAAGAAATCAGGAGCCTTGGAATGTGATCAACATAGAACAATTAGTATAAGTCACATCACAAAGATTTTACTACAGATTATCATGCAAAGAGTGAGGAAGAAAATATAACCTGATATAGGGGAAGAACAATAAGGGTTTGTAGACGGAATGGGTACAGTAAATGCTGTGTATATGCTGCGAACAGTTATTGAACGTGCTATAGAAGTAAACAAGGATATACATCTTTGCTTTATTGACTATACAAAGGCTTTTGATAAAGTTAGACATGTCAACATGGTAGATATGCTTGCAGATCTACAAATTGATGGGAAAGACATTAGACTTATAAAAAACATATTGGAAACAACATGCTGCCATAAGGATTGATGATGAAGTGGGACAATATCAACCTATTAACCCTTTACAGGGCAGACGATTGTCCATTTTTTTGCCCTGAACGGGCAAGATTTTTTCGGGTTCGGTAAAATTTCGGGTTGCGTTAGTAAAAACATCACAAATAAGGTGTTAGTCAACCGATTTTAGTTAAATAAACAACACAATGAAGGGAAAAGCATGCAGAATATGTTACTCACGTGATTGTTGCCGGTAATCCATATATGAACACAAATATTTACGAAATACGGCATGTTGTTTGTGATTTTCCGTCATCTATACGGCAATTTACAAACAATTTTCAGAATCATAATCACTTTCTTTAAAGTCCGACTCACGACTGCTAATGCAAAGTAACGCTTTGCACTGATATCTAGCTCCGATTAATAATCAACTTCGTGCCCTTTAATGTCATTTAAATTGAACAGAGCAAAATCTCGGCTATCACTTGAAGAATCGCCGAAATCCATTTTGAAAAACAGCGTAAAAATCCCGAAAACTATCAAAAAAAGTCCGTTAAAGTCTGTTCAAAGTCATTGTAGCGCGTTTACAAATGGCGGCCACGTTGTCAAGCTATCGGCGAAAGTGAAAGTAGTCATCGGAAGTGTCGGAAAACCGAGAGATCGCATTTTTAAAACGACTAGTCGTCAAAGACGCGATTGGGCGCTCCGCCCGTTTAACGCATCGAACGCTATCAGGCGCTATGCCTGTTAAAGGGTTAAGAGAGGTGTTAGGCAGGGATGTGTAATGTCTCCAGATCTTTTTTCCCTATACAGTGAAAATATTTTCAGAAATGTAGAAGACATAAATGGAATCAGCATTGGAGGACGAAACATCAATAACATTAGATATGCAGATGATACAGTATTAATTGCAGACGATGCGAAGGATCTGCAACAATTAGTAGATGCGGTTGTTGTACACAGTGAGTAACTGGGGTTAGAATTAAATTGTAAAAAGACACAGGTTATGGTAGTCACTAGGAAGAACGAAATACCAAAATGTAATATACAAGTAAATGGGAATATTCTTCAACAAGTGAATCGGTATAGTCATAACATCTGATGGGAGATGCCTTGAAGAGATTAGAACAAGAATCGCCATGGCGAAAGTAGCCTTTAGCAAGATGAAAAACATTCTGACCAATAAAAAGATGTCAATTGAAACGAGAAAAAGAGTGTTGAGGGGCTACATAGAGCCTGTTCGTTTGTATGGATGTGAAACTTGGACAATGGGCAGTCAAGCTGAAAAACATCTGATGGCTGCAGAAATGTGGTTTCTGAGGAAAATGCAAATGACAATCGTAAATTGATTAGAGAAATTAGACGTAGATAGTCAAAATATTTTGGACATGTTATGAGAAGAAATGAATTGGAGAACTTGGTGACAACTGACGAGATTGAAGGGAACAGACCAAGAGGAAGACCGAGAGGAAAATACCTGGATGGCTTGGCCACATGGAATGGACGAAACAGGAACACTGAGCTGATCCACGACACTGGTGATCGAGTGAAATGGCGAGTCATGGCCGCCCACGCTTTCCGGCATGGCGCATGATTCATTGATTGATTGATTGATTCCAAGGTAGGGGGTTCAACAACTACACTGGTCAGTTGTACTAAAATGTTAACGTCTCGTCTTCGACGTGAGGACATAAATTTTAGGGAGAGCAATTACACTGGTAATAGGGAATGCTAATCCACACACAAAAATCAATCCAGTGCACTAGAAATAGTAGCACATGTAAGGACTACGCTTGAGCTCAAAGTGAGTGAACGCCCCCCAAAAATATTACCTCTTACGCCAGCGTGACCTGGCATGAAAATGAAGATGATCTTTGTCAGACTTGCCCTCCTCAGCAACTCCACCCACTGTCACAGTAGTTAGACAACCCCGTTGATTCTAACGACAAGCGATAATTTCCTATGGTCAGCAGACTCTAACTTCGGTTATTTCTGTCTATGCCAGCAACAGCAGCAGTCGACGCTAGGCACCAGGCCCAACCCGCTCGACTCACCGCCTCACAAGCGACGGCTGTCGGAGCGTGAAACATCCCCACCACCATTGCCACCTGCCAAGCGAGCAAACCCATCAGTGTCCTCCCAGTCTAATGTCCTGAGGTTGGCAATAGGTGAGTACTGGTTTGTGCAATTTTTTCAGACAGTGAGTATGGTAGAGCTTATCTATGTTGGTAGATGTTTCTGCACTTGGTTAACGAGTTAACAGATATAGCAGAGATTCTCAGTTCCTTATTGGCTACGGACCTCACTGGTATTGAGAATTGTTTTGTGTGTGTGTGCCAGTTTTGGACTTCTTCTGTGTGTTCTTGATTATTTTAATATCATATAACCTGTGTGTTGCAAATCCTTATGTTGTATCATATAACCTGTGTGTTGCAAATCCTTATGTTGTATCATATAACCTGTGTGTTGCAAATCCTTATGTTGTATCATATAACCTGTGTGTTGCAAATCCTTATGTTGTATCATATAACCTGTGTGTTGCAAATCCTTATTTTGTATCATATAACCTGTGTGTTCCAAATCCTTATTTTGTATCATATAACCTGTGTGTTGCAAATCCTTATTTTGTATCATATAACCTGTGTGTTCCAAATCCTTATTTTGTATCATATAACCTGTGTGTTCCAAATCCTTATTTTGTATCATATAACCATTTTATGAAGCGTTTTTCTTTTTAATGGCATTCACTGGCTTTGAGCTCAGACCTAGCCTGTGCATGTCCTACTGCTTCTGTTAGCACTGGACTGACGTTTGCGTGTGGATGAGCTTTTCCTATACAGTGAAATTCATATACAAGAGACAACATTGCAGATGTAGACAAATTTCAAGTGAATGAAAGAAGAAGCTTTCCCTATCACCATAGTCCCTCGCCATGAAGATCCACTCAGACTTCTGAGGTACTTGTAATTTACGCCCCCAAGTCAAGGGGCAAGAAGTCAACATTTTATTATATACTTTTAACTGAAATACACAAAACATATTGAGACACAGTGAAATATGAAAGGCTGTAATGTATTGTTTGTCTTCAATACTCACATCCACAAAGCAACAGCATTGTTTTGAAAATCAACTTTATTAAAATACCAGATAACAGAGTGAAAGCACCTGAAGAAGAAGAATGAACAAACAAACTGTTATTTTCAAAGGGTCACACATTTGGGCACACAAGCCTGTCTTTGTCTTGCCTTCACCTCTCCCAACCACTTTCATACATCAATGATCTATTGTGCATGTTACATTCACACAGAAAAAAAGCATTGTCAAATAAATGCTGTGAAAATAAACAATGCATATTACCGTGTTATGAGACACACATACATTCAGACATATCCACATTCACACATACATAATCATTTACACAAACTATCACAGTTATACACCCAATCAATAGCTCACAAATACACTCATTCACATACACATATACCCACTCACAATCACACACTAACAAGCATTTTCTCTCTCTCTCTCTCTCTCTCTCTCACGCACACACAACATGCACATATAGAGAGAGAGGCACATTCACTCACTCACTCTCTCAAGCAGGTAGTATGAAAAGACAAGTTTGAATGTCTTCAACAGTCTTGCCACACCCCCTGTATTAACTTTATACCCATTTAATTGTTGGTTTAATAAATGCGGGATTCTGTTCTTGCAGAGAAAGCCTCAAAGATTCAAATCAGACAGGAGAAAGGAAAGTCCCCGCCCCCTGCCATAGCTCCCCAATCTCTACCCACCACATCCTTGTCATCAAATATACCTCGTGCCAGAACTGCAGTGTCCCCGCAGAGGATGCCCAGCAGTGCCAAGCCTCGTGTGCTGGAGCCGCCAGTAGCCAAGACTGCGCCCAAGGCCCCCGCAGCCAGCACTCCTACGCCAGCTGCCACGGGTACCAAGGCCAAGAAGAGCATGTCAACCCGCAGGGAGGAGCTACTGAAGCAGCTCAAAGCCGTAGAGGATGCTATTGCTAGGAAGAAATCAAAACTCCAGTGACAGTAGCCGAGTCATTAGATGCTCCATTCAGGTTCTTATTTGGGGAGGTGTGGGGTTGAAGAATGGGTGTTCCCAAGTTCCCGACGTTCAGTGAAGCGTCAACTGAAAATGTTGTACACGATCAGCTGATGTTGTACGAGGTCAGCTAATGTTATACATGGTTGGCCAATGCTGTACAAGATTGGTCAATGCTGTTCAAGATTGTCCATTATTTTACAAAGTGATGGTACAAAGTTGGACAGTATTGTACAAGGCCTGTCAATGTTGTACAAAGTTAGCTAATGTTGTACAGCCGGCAAAAGTTGTGCAAGGTGGTCCAATGTTGTACAAGGTCAGCCAATAGTGTACAAGGTCAGATGATGTTGAACAAGGTCAGCCGATATTGTACAAGGTCAGCCGATATTGTACAAGACACCCAGGCTGTCAGATAACAGCAATATACAGTCAGCGTTGTTTTGATTTCCTCCATCCCCTGCGTTGTCTGCGAGACCGACAGGTCAAGAGTTGAGCTTTGAGAAAACCCAGAGTCTTCTCGTGGGATTCTGTAGACATGTTCTGACAGTACAGAGTCAGCGACTGCCGCCCTCTTTAACCAGTCGACATGTAAATGAAATGTACAGTCGTTATAACCAATCACCATGTGCGCTTTGTTTCGGTAGTTTTGTGTCGTGCGTTGAGAGGTGTTATGTCTGAAACACATGTCATTCTTATGTTATTCTCTGCTATATCACCATGTCCATTTTGTAATCATGCATTATTTTAGTCTGCTTGTGTTTTTAGACATTAAAGATGTTTTTGGCTTGGCCGGTACTAGTAACTTTTATATTTGTTTGTCTTGGGGGGGCGGGGGGGGGGGGGGGGGGGGGGGGGGGGCTAGCTGTATGCTGGCATAGTGTTTAAAGAACTGGCATTCCATCGCAGAGGGCTGGGTTCAATCTCCAGTTAAAGGGAAGATTTCTGTCTCACTCCAGACTTCCTCATTTGATGCCTGTTTATGCTGCAGGTTCTATTCTCCAAAGCCCTCTGCTTTCATTGTCTTTGTGAGATACTGTACTCGTGTTGTCCGCCTGTTGTGAAATATTGTACTTGGAGTCATCATCAGGGGGTTTCCTGACTTGTCTTTGTTTGCCAGCAGCCGGCAAGATTTGTGTTCCCTGGCCTTCACCTTGAAATGTGACCTTTGGCAATAGCGAGGATGGTTGTTAGGTTTGGTTAGTCATGATGTCATTCATTATAATCAGATTTTTGTTTTTAACCCCTGCCCTAACCTTACTTTTAGCCAGATACAGGCTGACCATAGCAGTGCCCAGGTTCAACAGTACTTAGAGCCATGGGACAACACCAGTAAGCGACAGTACAATTTTAGTGAGCCTGCATATTCCCTGTGGCAACACACTGGCGTGTGTCCGGGGCCATCTTCTCTGTGGCAACACTGGCGTGCGTCGCGGGCCATCTTCTCTGTGGCAACACTGGCGTGCGTCGCGGGCCATCTTCTCTGTGGCAACACTGGCGTGCGTCGTGGGCCATCTTCTCTGTGGCAATATTGGCGTGCGTCGCAGGCCAGTTCACAATCATTAAAGAAGAAAATTTGTGCTAATGAGCTTAAATATTACAGAAAAGTCCTTAGAATATCGTGGACGGGGAAGAAGAAAAACAGAAATTCTACAAGATCTGAACCTCGAAGACACCCGGCCCATAAACAGTCTGGGAATTTGAAATATTTTGGTCATTTTAAACGTCTGTGGCTGGGGGAGGACAGGGGTGGGAGGTTGCTGGGAGACGTGGCAGGGGGAGGTAGGGATGGGAGGTTGCTGGGAGACATGGCAGGGGTGGGAGGTTGCTGGGAGACGTGGCAGGGAGAGGTAGGGATGGGAGATGTGGCAGGGGGGGGGGGCAGAAGTGGGAGATGTGGCAGGGGCCAACCGACATAACATGGGCACAGCATCTTCTTCTTCATTCGTTCGATTGAAATATGTTTATAACTGCAAAGTTGTCTCTTGTATGAATTTAACTGTCCTTTTTAGTTCACTCAGCGGTCCATAGAGTTTATCTTCCACTGTCGTCTCTCTAGGCCAAAAGGTTTGGCCTAGATATGTTGTATTTTGGGCAGTCTTGGAGTATGTGCTCTGCTGTCTGCGACGCCAATCCACATGTGCACATGGCTGATTCACCAATCTTGAATTTTGTATACATGTGGTTGCGTAATCTATTGTGCCCTGTTATGAGGCGCAAAATAATGACTTGTTCTGGTCTATCCATAACGTGGTAGTCATCTTGAGCAGGGTTTGGTGGCTTTCTGACTGATTTGATCATTCTTTTGGTGGTATGTAACGGGCACATCAGGCTGTTCTTCTTTGGCTCCTTAGCCAATGATCAGCTCTGTTGTTTCCGGGTACTCCACAGTGGGATGGTATCCATGTATGGTGACCTTATGCTGACTGCTAAGTTCAGAAAGTAGTGTCCTTAGTACTGGCAATTTCCCAGACAGAGTGCCTCGAGTACTGGGACACAGGATATTGCAGACACTTGGGGGAATGAGGGTGTATGGGGCAGGAGAGGGCAGCAGACAGCTTGGGCATGAGAGTGTATGGGGCAGGAGAGAGGAGCAGACAGCTTGGACATGAGGGTGTATGGGGCAGGAGAGAAGGCAGCATACAGAGAGGCCTTTCATTGGGCCATGTTGAGAGCGGCCTTCTGCAAACAATGTGTTTCATGGTAATGTCCCATCCTTGTAAAAAAAAAAAAAAACTACTTTGTAAAGTCCCAGGAAAATGTCTCTTTTGTCCAGGTGACAGAAATTAGAACACAGTACTGGTCACTACTTTCATCCTTCAAGACACTGAGGGCAGCTTCTTCTGCCATCTCTGTGGACATAAATGTCAGATTAGGTCAGATGGTTCAGCCTTGCTCTCTAAGAAAGAATGATGGCCGAGTTTCCCCGAGGTTGTGGGATACAATTAAGTAGCATTGTATATTTCTACTTCCTGTGCTCGTTGTTAAACTGGAAATGTTCTAGGGACAATATTTGGACATTGAAGTCTCTAGCAATGTCGGTTTTCTTCAATGTTGGCTGAACGTGAGGTTAACTGTTTACTGGCCTGGAGAGCAGTAGTTGTTTACTGTATGGCATACTGGATGTTGTCTGCTCTCCGTGTTTTTAGCATCTGATGGCCAATGATGGTCAAAGCGTTATGCCAACGTTGGCCAAAGCGCTATGCCAATGATGGCCAAAGTCTGGTGCTAGTGATGGCCAAAGTCTGGTGCCAACGATGGCCAAAGTCTGGTGCCAACGATGGCCAAAGTCTGGTGCCAACGATGGCCAAAGTGTTGTTGATTCCCACAGCTTGTATGTTTCTGAGCGAGATTAATAGTCCTGTAGCATTTTGTTTGTTTCATTGTGATACCTCTACCATGCATTTAATCAAGTAAAAGATGATGAATCAATTAAAATATTGGAAGATAACATTCATGGGAAAGATCTCAGAATGATAAAGAATATTTACCAGTAACAAGTAGCGACAATTAAAATGGGAAATAAAAAGGACAATTTTGAACAAATAAAGCAAGACGTAAGACAAGGATGTGTTTTTTCTCTGGGTCTCTTCTCTGTCTATAGCAAATTAATATTGAGAGATCAATGGGAAACCAGGAGTACTAATCGGAGGTTATTTTACAAACAACCTGCGCTATGCAGATGACACAGTATAGATGGCGGAAAATGTAAAAGATCTCAACTTTTGGACATTAGTAACAGAGAGCACATAAAAAGGGACTCTCCTTGAATATAAAGAAAACAGAAGCAGTGGTTATATCAAAGAAAATGGTGACACCAAAATGTGAGATAACAATAGAAGTGAAATTGCTTAACCAAGTGGATAAATTTAAATACCCAGGGGCATTTATGACATAAGATGGAAGATGCACAAAAGAGATTAAGAGAAGCATTTCAGAAAATGAAAAGTATCATATGCAATAAGTCACTATCATTGAATGTAAGAAAGAAATGCTGTTAAGACCTGTTTTGCTGTATGTTAGTGAATCTTGGAATGTAAATGAACAAATTAGGAGGAACTTGGAAGCAACAGAGATGTCGTTTCTGAGATGGTTATTGCAAATTTCTTGAACTGTTAGAGTAATTAACAACAATTGTCTGGAAAAGGCTAATGATACCTGAATAATATATACAGAATAATAAGGAGACAAACAGCTTTCTTTGGTTATTTGATGAGAAGAGAGGCATTGGAGAACATCATTATGTCTGGAAAGATCAATGGAAAAAGAGGCAGCGGCGGTCAAGAGACACCGATGCTGGATGAAATGAGGCGGTGGCATGGAGGAATATCAATAGAGTTGATCCAGAACACCAAAGACTGAGATTTGTGGAGAGACATGAACACTTGCGTCAGCTGGCAGGATACGTCATGATGATCCCTACTATTGCTGATGTCTGCCAGAAGAGAGTGTTTTATGCTGAAGGGTGAAGTCCACTGGCCCTAGTAGATAGATAGTGTAGAGGCTAAAATGCTCTTGAAAACCCTGAACTTCACCGAGGATAAAGAACTTCTGTCAGCTGGCCATTCTCACCTCTCAACCACCCACGAGTACTTCATTCATTCACATGTATCCCTCATTGACATTTGCTCTAGACATTGGGTCTGAGTTGATTGACAATGAAGTGCACAAAATAAACACAAGCAGCCTAGCCTAACCCCGGCTGGCCTGTGTGCTCTGCTGTATAATGACCTGGCAAGAGATTCAAATCAGACCGTGTCGAAAGAAGTCTCCAGATCAGTCTAGCTCCGATAGATGCCTAGGCAACCTTCACATCAATGCACTGGGGTTGAGAGTTAAGACTCAGTCTTGTAGTGGACTGACAACCCACTGACCATAGCTAGTTAACCCTGTCATGTTTGCTTACTCTGTCTGTAGCAGTTGTTTCTGGCCAGAGTGACATGCCCTTGGCTTTCATGCAGCACCGGTTCAATCTTGTTTTATTCAGATATATTTAACCGAGTCAGCATATGTGGCTTAGGGGTACTGAATGCAGGTTCGAAGGTTACCACTGGTGATCTGGGAGCGGATCGCTTTGCATTGATTTTTACAGTGACAAGAGTGCCGGCCTTTCAGAAAACCGTGACAAACTACTGAATGTAAATTTACCTAGAAAATCATCATTATGTGCCATGCTGATGAGCCCGAGTGGTCATATTTCGCCATCTCAGACGGATCACTAGGGTCGTGGATAAACTATGCTCTTGTTTTGACCATTTACTTCTCTGCCTTCCCCTTGTTCTTTTCCCCTAAATCTTGCCAGTTGTCACAAAGTCCACTAGTTTAGTTCTCATAACGAGCACAACAAATCTTGACCGTCTATGTCTAATATCTCTAATCTGTTTGCGGTTTTCATTTGTTTCTTGTTGGGCTTGGTCATCGATTTTTCTGTCTGTCCATGGTATTCTTTGCATTTTCCTCGGAAACCACATTTTCACTACCAGCTTGTCTGCTCATTGTCCACGCTTCACATCCATAAAAAAAGTGCATGTTCTGTGTAGCACCTCAACACTTTTTTCTGTGCAATCATCTTTTTATTGGTCAATATATTTTCTGTCTTGCAAAAGGCTGCTTTTTCAAGACAGAGAGAGAGAGAGAGACACACACACACACACACACACACACACACACACACACACCCCCCCCCCCCCCCCCCCCCCAATCGGATGTTATGACCAATCCGAGATAATTGTACCCACTCACTTGTTTAAGAAACAGTTAATAAATGCATGGGTTGATTGCGATGCCCTCTAAGGGACATGCAGCCAGCTATTTAAACATATTTAGCCGTAGGATATAGCGTGAGGTCCTATGATAATTGTACAAGGAAGGAGCCCAAACTCATGCGTGTGCCTTGGTTGCTGATGCGATGTTCAAGCTTGTGTGAGAAATCTTGATTGAAGGCATTGACTTGATGCTGCAGGCAGCTTCATCTCATAGGGGTCAAGGAGAACATTGTTTTTCTCTAATGACCTTTACACACTTCATGATTGTTTTTCTCTAATGACCTTTACACACTTCAGTTGGTTATGTTTTCGTTTCGCTCTGGGGAAGATAAGTATGCGCTGGGATGTGCATTTACTTCTTGTTACAGATGCTTGCGTTGAAGATCATTTATTTTCAGTTCTGTGACTTTGCTTCTGCTGTTAGGATGTCATGTCCTGCATTCTAAATTTTTGCAATTTGTGTCTGTTGCCCTAGGGGTTGAGCCAGTCCATGTGTTGACAGGTGGGCAAGGAAGGTCCCAAGTTTAGTGTCAGTTGACGAAGAGAAATGAAATAACTAGTGGTTGAGTCTAGTTGTACTTGGGGATATAAGACTGAAAGAGGAAGAAAATAACTAATGACTGAGTTTGGTTATACTTAGGGAGATGTGACTGAAAGGAGAAGAAAATTACTGATTGAGCTTGCCTGTATGTGGGGGACTGTGACTCAAAGAGGAAGAAAATGATTGATGAGTGATCTCACTTGTACTTTAGGAGATGTGACTCAAATAGGAATAAAATGATTGATTATTGAATGGGCTCGCTTGTACATGGGGAGATGAGACTTGTAGAGAGAGAAAATGCCTAGTTGTCGAGCCGGTCTGTGTGTAGTGAAACCACACTGTAGAGAATGAACATTAGATTCATGTTGTGTGGAGATGGTACAGCTGGAGAATCTGATATTGAAGCACCAATTTAGTTGAAGATACTTGCAGTGTCCACATCTGTGAGCAATTTAATATTTCACTGGGATATGAAGAGTTAAACTTGTGAGTGAGAAAAGTTGCAAGTTTGTATATGTATAATTCACTTCAGCAAGTTGGTTTTATCATCACTATGTTCATGTGCCCGTGTCTATGGATAAGGGTAAATTAATGCATTTCCAATCTCACTTATCGGGTTCAAAATCACCCGCAGGTGATTTGGAAGCAGACTTGCGTTGAGTTTTAACAACGGTATGAGTGCCGGTCGTTCAGAAATCAATGGCAAACTACTGATTGTAAATTTGAATAGAAATTCACAAACAGCCAAAAAAATGCTGGGGTTGATTGCAACATCCTGTAAAGGATATGCAACTGGATATCTATGTTCATGTGCCAGTTTGCCTTGGCAGTTGTAGTATGGTGTTTACGTTCATTATATAAAATATTTGTCATGTTGTTTTGAGCAAATCTCACACTTAGCTTGTTGCTATATTGATTTTTTTTTTACCTGAACATTATTTATGTTATGTCTAGGAGCACATGATGGTTTTATAAAAGCTTGTTTTGGTTTTAGATGATGTGTGTTGTTCAGGATGGGTCATGTGGTTTATGTCACAAGTATGCAGATGTTTATTGTGGTGATGTGTACATAGTGGGTGCGTTAGTGCTGCGCTGGCAATGGCATGAACGTGGTAGGAGAAAGGTTCAATGTCAGCTCTCAACATTCGCTACGATAGGTAGACGGGCCACCGATTCCCGCATGCACTCAGATCTACAGCATGTGATTGTTCGAGTACATCACAGACTCACACGAGGTTCTTGTTGATTTTATTTGGGAGGAGTACCAATATGTTTAGTGTGGGTGATGTGTACATGGTAGGAATACCAATATGTTTAGTGTGGGTGATGTGTACATGGTAGGAGTACCAATATGTTTAGTGTGGGTGATGTGTACATGGTAGGAGTACCAATATGTTTAGTGTGGGTGATGTTTACATGGTAGGAGTACCAATATGTTTAGTTTGGGTTATGTGTACATGGTACAGTACCAATATGTTTAGTGTGGGTGATGTGTACATGGTACGAGTACCAATATGTTTAGTGTGGGTGATGCGTAGGAGTACCAATATGCTTAGTCTGGGCGATGTGTAGGAGTACCTATATGTTTAGTGTGATTGATGCGTACATGGTACGAGTACCAATATGTTTAGTGTGGGTGATGCATACATGGTACAAATACCAATAGTATTAATGTGGGTGATGTGTACATGGTACGAGCACCAATATGTTAAGTGTATGTGATGCGTACATGGTACGAGTACCAATATGTTTAGTGTGGGTGATGTGTACATGGTACGAGTACCAATATGTTTAGTGTGGGTGATGTGTACGTGGTACGAGTACAAATATGTTTAATGTGGGTGATGTGTACATGCCAGGAACTTAGTGTGTATCTGGTGTATATGTCATGAGTACTGGGTACGCATACGTTCAGTGTGTATGGAGCACACGTCATATGCCATACACAAAACTGTAAAATACAATCTGTAAATACGTTGACATTTCTGATGTCTTGAGATATAGATTGGAAATAATCCTGGTTTGTTGGTTTTTGTTTTTAATTGGCGTGTCATTTGTTGTTTTATGTTTTATCAATTAGACTATATTTATATTTGGCATTGCAGGTCTGCATGACCAAATGGGTAAGAACACATGTTCTTAAACATCCGGTGTGCTGATGCCGAGGTATGCGGTTCAACCTCTACACCGGACAGCTGGACAAAAATGTTGACCTGTCGTCCTTGACTTGGGGATGTAAATTACAAGTACCTCTGAAGTCGGAGTGGGCTAGCCTGATGGCGAGGGACACTTAATAGGAAAAGCTAATCCACACACAAAATTCAGTCCATGACTACTATAAATAGTGTGCATAGACTACACTTGAGTTCAAAGCGAGTGAGCGCAAAAAAAAAATATTTGGCTTTCATATTCTGCTCTGTGGCGTAGTGGTAGCCCATATGTTTACTAGAAAGGATGTTTACGGTTCAAGTCTCTTTAAGATGCTTTTGCGGCAATTATTTGCAACCCAGGCCATAAATTAATGCTACATATCCCTCTTGAAATAGGAACAAAGAAGAAGAGGAAGACAGTCTTCAACCATAATATGGCATGTGTACTTAGAAGTGTGTGATCTTTTAGAAGAATGTTGAGAATGTCTTGGACAGAAGAAGAAAACAAACCCTGAGGTGTTCACAGCTGCAGGTGTCACAATATAACTCATGGAAGCCACGAGGCAGACGCTGAAATTCTCGGGGCATGTCACAGAAGAGGTGCACTAGAGGTGTTTATCTTCTGTTGGAAATGACCAGGCAGTGGAGGCAACATGAGGCAGGTGGTGTAACCACTCTGCCACAGAGACTCCCAGGATCTGAACATGTTAAAGATCATCATCATCACGTGCCCTGCCAGCTGGCTTAAACATCCATGCATCTCCACTGGTCGTGGTCCTTGGTTTTCTGCATCATTTCCATTGATGATATTCCTCCATGCCACAGTAGTGTCCGTCCATCATTGTTTCTCTCTGTCTCTGCCAGTTCTACCGCTATTCTTTTAAGCCATCTCAATGTTTTCCCATGCCTTTTTTGTCATCATATACCCAAAGAACACTTTGTCTCTTTCTTATAGTTGTATACTATGTCCTGCTTTATTGGATGTTCCAGGCAGTTACTGTTAGTGACTCTGGCACATTGGGGTTGTCCAAGGTAGCCTCGTTAGGGGGGGGGGGGGGGGAGTTGTGATTTACTTGTAGTTTTGTGGTGTGCTTCATCACAGCAGAGACTTTGGTTCATCTTCCCTTTATTAGCCAGAATAGTGTCCCACAGACTAGTGTCTGCCCATGATGTTCCACTGACTAGTGTCTGCCTAGGATGTTCCACAGACTTGTGTCTGCCCAGGATGTTCCAGACTTGTGTCTGCCCAGGATGTCTAAGACTAGTGTCTGTTCAGGATGTCTCACACACTAGTGTCTGCCCAGGATGTCTCACAGACTAGTTTCTGCCCCGGATGTTCCACAGATTAGTGTCTGCCATTGATGTTCCACACACTAGTATCTGCCCAGGGTGCCCCACTCAATTTATTACCTAGTATATTTCGTTGCACCTAGTGAGGTGCATATTGCAGAATTCACACAACACAAACTGAAATATACAACACACATTCCCAGAGTAATGTAAGTTGTCTATGACGGTGATTTTTAACTGAATATCATATCTTTTTGTCTGCACACTACATTCGTCCTGTATATGTGTTAAACAGAACACTAAACGCGTTGTCTCTGTTAATCACTTGACCGGTTTCCAAAAACTGCTTCTCTATGGACGACTAGAGCAGTTTTTGGTGTGTAGGTTTTACTGGGTGGCAAGAGTCTTCTGTGTTTTTAATTCTGTCCAATTGGGTATGCGCCCATCTGCCCTGTTGTAGGTGGACCAATATTTGTTTACAGATGTGAAGCGTGGACAATAAGCAGACAAGATGAGAAACATTTAATGGCAGTATAGATGTTTCTGAGAAAAATGCAATAAATACCAGAGAATGACAGAAAAACCAATGAACGTCGTGCATTGAAACGAAAGAAAACTTAAATGTATCCAAGAAATTTGGCTTGGACAATCAATAATTGCTGGGCACGTTGTGGCGCGGGGAATAAACTGGAAAACTTGGCGACAACCGGTAAGATTGATAGGAATAGAGCAATGGGAAGACAGGGAGATGAATACCTGGATGACTTGTCACATGAAATGGCCGAGACTAGAACACAAGAGTTGCTCCACGATTCTGGTGATCGATCGAGGCGGCGAATTATGACCGCCCACGCTTATCGGCGTGGCACATGATGATGGTGAGTCCATTCCCACGAATTCATGTTGGCATGGACAGTGAGTAATGAATTGACGTGGAAACGAGGCAGTGCGGTTGTGGTGTTTGAGATGGATGTTGAGAATTTCGTGCGCAGAATAGACAGCCGTAGTAAACAGTAAAGCCACTTGGTAGTCATGTCCGTGAAATGACTTCACCACGGCCAGAACGTTATATCAGTGAAAAGATGCACAGCCCAGATTAGCGGAGCAAGACACTAGTGTGCAGACGTACAGTGCTTGTCTTGTGAAATGATGTGCTCGTCGTGCGCTAATCACGCGTTGAACCTTTGCCAATCATGTGCCCATTCACAGCTCTACCGCAGCGAGCCTCGCTATAATTACCTTAAATAACAACACATTTACTTACAAGAAATCTCTGATGTGCCAGGTTGCCCTTGGGCTGTACACAGGCGAGTGCAGGTAAATCAATAACAGATGCTACTGTAGCCTGTGAAATCGTCATCACCATTTCCCCTGGCAACTGGCGTAGGCGTTCGTGTCTCTCCATAGATCTCGGTCCTTGATGACCTGGATCAACTCTGCTGTTGTTACCCCTCCCCCCGCCCACCCACTACCGTCTGTCAGTTCAGCATCATTTATGTCAGTCTGCCTCTCCTACCGATCTTCCCAGTCATTGTGTGTTCCCATTCCTCACTTCTCGCCCAGCCTCTAAAACGCCGTTTGTCTCTCTCTCTCTCTCTCTCTCTCTCTCTCTCTCTCTCTTCTCTCTCTCTCTCTCTCTCTCTCTCTCTCTCTCTCTCTCTCTCTCTCTCTCTCTCTCTCTTTTTAAAAATTAGTACGAGTAAATAATGTTCTACTTTCATTAGCCTGTTCCCGACAATCGTTGATAGTTATTTTGGCAGTCCAAGGAATTCAGAATTTGTCAGCATCTTCTCTCTTTGTCTGCCTCTGTTTCTCCTCTCCTCTAACCTTCCCGTTGTTACGACACACTCCAGCTTGCTCCTTCTCACGACCTGCCCAAAGATAGCTTACGTACATTGGGATTGGCTCATTGTGGCCACATACGTGTTCCAGTCTTCACCCATACGTCACACAGTAAGAGTCTCGGCGCAGTGCACGAACTCTGTAACATTGACGAGGATCCACAGATGCCAGGTTGGGGTATATCGATGCAACTTCTACAGTCCGCCTCACCACATCAGCGAGACGTGTATATCGGTGACATTGTATACATTACAGGGCATTGTAGACACAACAGACATCGTGGACTTACAACAGGCCATTGTAGACACAATAGACATTGTAGACACACAACAGGATATTGTAGACATACAACAGCACATTGTAGACCCACAACAGACATTGTAGACTCAACAACAGATATTGTAGACACACAAAGGACATTGTAGACACACAAAGGACATTGTAGACACAACAGACATTGTAGACAACAGGACATTATCGACTCACAACAGGACATTGTAGACACAACAGACATTGTAGACTCACAACAGCACATTGTAGACACAGCAGGACATTGTAGACAGAACAGGCCATTGTAGACAACAGGACATTGTAGACAACAGGACATTATAGACACAATAGGACACTATAGACAATAGGACGCTGTAGACACAACAGGGCATTGTAGATTTACAACAGGACATTGTGG
>OY992889.1:101306960-101324460 GCA_963921405.1 Cepaea hortensis | reverse complement strand
ATTTTTGAAATAAGAATGATACTCTGGGATTTCAAATCCAACGTAGGCAGCAAAAAAAGACGAGTGGCGTGACTGGTGACTATTGCCTGGAAGACAGGAGTGAGAGAGGTGACAGATTAATTAATAGCACGGGCATAATATAATAAAATGATAATCGGTAACACCTGGTTCAAACACCATCTTCGACGATTATATACGCGGAAAAGCTCTGGAGATAATATTCGCAATCATATTCACTACATATTGATTTTAATTAACAGGATGTGCACCATTTGGTAGATACGGTTATTGTATACAGTCAGTGAACAACTAGGGTTGTAATGAAATTGTAAGAAGACAGAGATAGGATCGTCACTAAGAAGAAAGAAATACCACACACACTGTAATATACGAGTAAAAGGGAATATTTACCTGATTCAGTGATAAACAGAATCTAGGTTTAGAGCAAAAATGGCGCACAATCAAACGAACAAATATTATAATGCAATTCCCATTCATTGAGCACTAAAATTACGGAAGATGACACGAAACAAAACAAATGACACGATGACCCTTGTATGGCGATATATCGCCCCTATATCCAAATGGGAGGTCACATGTGGCGGTATATTATTCTTCGGTACTGAACCAATTAAGCAAGTGAATTGGTAGAACTATCATGGAACAGTCATAACATCCGATGGGAGGTGCCTTGAAGAGATTAGACCAATCACAACATCTTATGGGAAGCGTCTTGAAGAGATTAGGATAGTCATACCATCCGATGGGAGGTGCTTTGAAGAGATTAGACCACTCGTAACATCCGATGGGAAGTGCCTGGAAGAGATTAGAACACTCGTAACATCCGACAGGAGATGCCTTGTAGAGATTAGAACAGCCATAACATGCGATGGGAGACGCCTTGAAGAGATTAGACCAATCACAACATCCGTTGGGAGGTACTTTGAAGAGATTAGACCAGTCGTAACAACCGATGGGAGGTGCCTTGAAGAGATTAGACCAATCATAACATCAGATGGGAGGTGCCTTGAAGAGATTAGAATACTCCTAACATCCGATGGGAGATGCATTGTAGAGATTAGAATACTCCTTACATCCGATGGGCGGTGCCTTGTAGAGATTAGAACAGCCATAACATCCGATGGGAGGTGCCTTGAAGAGATTAGAACAGTCGTAACATCCGAAGGGAGGTGCCTTGAAGAGATTAGAACAAGAATAGATATGACAATGGAAAGCACAATGACCAATACAAAGATGTCATTTCCAACAAGAAAAATAGTGTTGAAGTGTTACATAGAACTTGTACTTTTCTATGGATATGAAACGTGGACAATGAGCAGACAACCTAAAAAAAGCATCTAATGGCTGTGGGAATGGGGTTTTAATGGAAAATGCAAAGAACACCATGGACAGACAGAAAAACGGTTCCAAATGTTGCTGTATGTAGCCGGGGCGCAGTGTTGGGGTGAGCGCCCAATATTGCTTAAATACCTCAATGGCTCGTGAATATATAACCTATGCAGCAAAAGTCCAACTCCTGGCCTTCACGTGGCGGAACTGTTTCTACTAACAGGAGAAGGGGCGACGGCGAGTATCTGGCGCCGGAAAATAACCAATGTGCTCTAGATGTGTATACACATACATGCATGTGCAGACACGTGTGTGCGTGTGTACACATCTAAACTCGAGTGAGACCACAGTCTGCTCTAGCAAAGGAAAGGTGCTGAAGACGGAGGCAACCATCCAGGAGGCGCACCACAGAAATCAGGATGCCACGCAATTACGCAAAATGGAATATGTCGACTGCTGCTAAAAGTTATGGTGCGAAAGGACATGCGAAAAGGTGGGATACTTACCCTTGTAAAAAATAACATCACTGCTTCCCAAATCGAAGTCTATATGGAAGGGGCTGAGTATCAGACACTTAAACTTAAAACAGGCTATACAGACCTACATCTGATCAATTACTACTGTCCAAGTGACCGCCCACAGGCACTGGACACACTACCATTAACAGAAAAAAATGATTGTGTGTGGCGATTTCAACAGCCACTCGCAGGGTTGGGGCTATGATCACATGGACCAGAGAGGAGAGAGACTGGAAGACTGGCAGGATGAGAATAGATTCATCTTGGTTAACAAGCCGTCCGACCCACATACTTTCTACTCGAGATCATGGCCCTCTACAACTACACCTGACCTGGCTTTTCATTCACCAGACCTGGAGTGGAACATTACACGAATTGTTGGGAAACAACTTGGTGGCAGCGACCATCGGCCAGTCTTTCTAACTGTAGAAAATGAGCTTGTAAGTGAAAGCAGCACCCTCTCAAGGTGGAACTACAAGAAAGCAGACTGGGCAATGTACAAGAATCGCACCAACATACTGGTTAGAAACCTGAACAATGAGAAAGACATAAATAAAATAGTTGAAGAGTTTGGGAAATGCATACTACAGGCAGCGCGAGAAACAGTACCAAGAGGTGCCCGTAAACATATAAACCCTACTGGAGTAGTGAACTGGAACAGTTGCATAATGATGTGGAAGTATGTAGAAAGCAAGCAGAGGCCACACCCAGCCAAGAGCACCACAATAAATTCCAGCATGCAAAAGCCAAATTTCAAAGGGCCAAGCTGCAGGCTAGACGGAAAAGCTGGCAGGAAAAAACAGAGTCTCTGAACTTTGAAAAAGACACAAGGAAATTGTGGAAGCTAATAAAACAACTTAACGATGAGGGCACAGTGAGAAACTCAAAAATTGCACTACATAAAGATGGAAACATCTTAACAAGAAAGCAAGCAGCTGACCATTTTGCGGATTCATTCGCACAAGATAACAATATCAAAATTAGTCCAGAGAAACAACAAGAGATTCGAGAGAAACGGCAACATACAGGACAGAAGGAAATAGTACATGAGGTTCTGGAGGCACCCATCACAATCAGCGAACTGGAGCTAGCCATATCAAAACTGAAAATGAGAAAGTCACCAGGAACTGATGGTATCTCCAATGAAATGATCAGGAACCTAGGAACAGAGGCCAAAGCAAAGCTGTTGCAGATCTTCAATAATAGTTGGACCTTAGGCAGTGTTCCACAAGCCTGGAGAGAAGTAATCATGATACCACTCCTAAAATCAGGGAAAGATAGTTCCATTGCCTTTAGCTACAGACCAATTAGCCTCACCAGCTGTCTCTGCAAAACACTGGAGCGCATCATCAATCACAGACTGCAGTGGTACATTGAAAGTAAAAACATCCTTGTGCCACAGCAGGCTGGCTTTAGGCAGTGCTACTCTACGGAAGATCAGACAACCTACCTCTCTCAAGAAATTGAGGATGCATTCCAAGAGAAGAAGCTGGTGCTTGCGGCATGGATAGATTTGAAGAAAGCCTTGGAAAAAGTCTGGAAAGAAGGTCTGATGAATAAACTGAGAAACTGCAAAGTCAATGGAAGAATGTACAAATGGGTGAAAGCATACTTGCACAACAGAAGAGCCCAAGTACAGATAGACGGACTAAAGAGCAAGAAAGTATTACTGCGTCAAGGTGTTCCCTGGGGCGGAGTCTTGTCCCCCACACTTTTTCTAATCGTCATCAATGATCTCGTTGTTAATCTACCGCATGAAATTAAAGCGGCAATGTACGCCGATGACCTGGTTTTGTGGAGCACAAATGAGCATGCATCAGTGGCCACCAGATTGCTACAAAGAGCTGTATATAAATTTATACAAGGGCAAATAGATGGTGTGTCAGCATAAACACTGACAAGTGCAGCACCATCCCATTTACCCTCTCTCCAAAACAAAAGGCAGGGATCATCAAGATAAATGGAACACCCCTAAAAGAAGATAAAGAACCAACATACCTTGGAGTAACATTTGATGGCAGGCTGACATGGAGAAAGCACATCAACAAAGCAGTAGCAAAAGCCAGAAGGAAAATAGCCATCCTGAGAAAGCTAAGTGGAACCACATGGGGAGCCAGTGGGAAAATACTTAGCAAAGTTTATCAACAGAGCATACGACCACACCTGGAATACGGGTCAACTGCGTGGTGTTCGGCATCAAAAACCACACTACAAGAGCTGGACAAAGTGCAAAATCAAGCACTTAGAGTCACCACAGGAGGGATGAGATCAACCCCTATAGTAGAAATGGAGAAGATGAGGAGGACACAAGCACTGAGTGAGCGCAGATATACGAAAACGCTAATACAAGCAGAAAAGTTCCTCAGCTTGCCAGGCCACCCTATGAAGAACATATTTGAAAACCTAGCTATGGGGCGGTGTAACGGAGTGTTTCGGGTTCACCTTGGGTAGTGAGAGTGAACCACACCCGAGGTGTCTCTGGCACTCCCGTGTATTCTAGCCCCAGGGGTTGGACGAGCAGATACACATTTTTTCTCTGTGGTTGATCTCAGGTTATTTAGTTACGTCTACACACCCCTCCAGATTCTAGACCCCTACAAACTACCTACACCTGTTGAACAATGAACATTTAGGCATCGTCCGAGACCACACTCAATCATTATACAAAGAGCAAGTCAACTTACATAAAGTTTATTCTACCCTTGAGAATATAGAACTGAAATGAACTTCCTGATAGAAGAATCTATTTACACAAATAGAAGATAGAGTAGAGACAGAATTAGAGATGTAGGTGTCTTCATCGAGGTGAGAAGTAGAGTGGATGCAGATGTCCCGTCCAGTCGGTCCGCCACTCACCCGGCTTCCTTCCAGTGAGATGACTAGAACCTTGGAGACCACTCCGTCTCCCGAACGTGGAACCACAACAATAGAGTCACTGCTGGACCACACTTCACTGGACCCACTGCATCTATAACACTCCCACGGAGTCACTGGTAATACAGTTCTCGAACACTACCGAGTTGGAGACAATCTTCCTGGACTTGGCTCCCAGTATTGGTTACTTCGATGAACTAAATAGTCACTGACCAACCGAATGGTCTGTCACTCCTAGCACAGTCCCACTGCAGAACCGATATGGCATTGACCAATTCAATGGTCTCTTACAGTCACACTTTGTAGGATCAGATATGGCTACTGAAAAGTTACTGAGTCCTTCTAGAACACAGTTGATAATCTGGATACGGTAACAGTACATTAATAGAATCAGACATCTATTTTACGGAAACAATTCAGGTTGGACTATAATCCATAGTCCCTTCCACCGTGTTACACTTGACACACGTCAATACTGGTGTAGTTCTTCTCAAGACCTGCCACTCGAGCTGTCCAAAGAACCATTCAAGTGTCTGAAGATTAGTTACTTCTGCGTTTAGGCAGAACCCCCGTCAAACCAGACGGACCGGTGTTCCCTGTCGAGCATGATTACCCAACATGCTGAAATGTTCCTGGCAAAAACAGAGTATCTTCTATTTGAAAACGATCACAAACCATCACTTCCCACACGTGCACCTTCAGGGCAGTTGTATGTCTTGAAGCAAACTTCACGCATGGTGAATCACATTGGGTACCTGGTGTGATGGAGTCTGGCGTGATAAGTAAAGAACTGAACCCTTCGCTCTGTCACACGAAGTGGTTTCCTGCCAACAACAATTTTAGTTGACTGGTTCCTCAACAGGCAAACTCCTGAAACGGAAGAGCGACCGGTGAGAGTATACTGGCCCAAACATTAGTTCACATGCATCCTACCAAAACTACTCAACTCTCAGTCATGCTAGTTAGTTATTCATATAACCAAAGCATTATCTCTATATGGAGAGTAGTCAAGCATGGGTTCACAAATGTCAGCTGGCCTCACAGAACAGCCCGTCAAACAGAGCAAGAAATCAGAATGACGAGTCTGATCATTGGTCTCACCTATCCCTAATCATCTACCAGTCGTCGCTAACGTCAGTAATGATACAAGGCTGTTATTGTTCTAATTTAATCGAACTAAACAAACAGGTAAAGAGTCCCTAGACTCGTTCCTAACATCATCAATGTACATTAAGAAACATAATCTTGATCAATATACCATCCCTCGGGATATAGGAATAGTACATGATCACATCCCATATGTACACAATCCTGTTTGCTGGTGGGACCACCTGCCCACGCCACCGCAAACTCTTCTTATCAGACTCTGCCTTAGAGTCAAGAAGCCTTCTTGAGAATACATGTTCCCCACATGTTCCAAGGGTACTGTTCCAGTTCTGTCCTCCCAAGTGGTTTAGCCTTGGCCTGGACTGAACTTCATCGTTGGCTTGGTCTACCAACACATACTTTCATAACTTGCTTTCACATCCCCCATATTCGATATTTCCCCAGTCTCATACAGCCTCCTGCATCCTTCCATACTTCCAGCACCTTAGCATTCACACGCACTAGCGCCAGTATGAAAGAAACAGGATAGCTTAGACCAGATTTCAGAACGCATATTTACATCGCGACGGCACGCAGTGTTATCACGCGTCGATCTATTCGGCGTTCGGAATTACCCCAGGAAGTATCACATGCCATGACCTAATATATATAAACAATGCCACATCATATATATATAGATATAGCACCAAAGCCACTTACCTTTCCACAGAAATCCGCTGTTCCACACAATGAATTCACTATTAAGTTACTACACAATAGTTACATCCTTCCTGGTGGCACAGAACTAAGTTCTTCCTTTACTTAGTAACTCAGCACAATTTTGTCTGAATCTCCACCTACCAACTTACCTGGTTTTCTAACCGTTCTTCTGGCTTCAGCAACTGACTGACATAATCTAAGTTTCCATCCGGCACAAGTAACTAGGTTTTATTCTAACACAGCAACCTAATAGATGCAACGATTGGCAATATATGGTACATATATTTGGAACCCAAATCGCCCATATCACATTACGGCGTTCCTAACAGCTGATTCGCGAGCACACGGTAAACAAACCCACGATTAATTGTCACCTGCGTTATCGATCGGTTTGCTAATTAGTATGCAAGGACATCCGCATAGGTAATGAGGTTAGAACAATGGCGTGTGGAACACACGTACAAAGTTAAATGATTTAAACAAATATCTACCTGGATGGTGAAACCAGCTCTCCAGTCAGCTTCCGAACTGTTCAAGGGCTTCTCAGCTGCCTTTTCATAACAGTCAGCCGAATCATGGTTGAGGTGAGACGCAACACAAAAATGGCTCACACTCAGGCCAGCGTCTGTTCTCTTCGAACAAAAGTAAGTGAATGACTGCTGTAGCCAATTTCCCGCTTCGTGCCAACTCAATGCGCACAAGAAGCGAGTGCTTCTCGAGAAAAGATACTTTCTCGGGAAAACGTCATTCCCCGCCTAGAGTTTCTAGATCTCTCTGCACGGGAAGTTAGAGCGATACCCAGCATCACGGGTTACTCGAATTCCGGTGTTTCGAGACGATTCTAGATAATAAGTCCTCCATCGGCTTCCCTCAGTCTATTTTTAGCTGGGAAAGTCCCCGATGACGCGCCAAAATAGTGCGGTATCTTGACGACCCCAAGACAGATAAACGCGTTTCGTCACATAGGCCCCCACTTTAAGAGGATCGACCCCGTCGTTCCACTTCTACGCAGAAGCTGTCTATGTCGTTCGTTCTTCTTTCTAAGAGACCGGATGGCGGGTGAGGAAGTCTAATCCGTCAATATTGTATAGAATACTTTTACCACATTCGGTGGGGTGACAAGCTATTCAGTATCACGGGTGATCAACGCCTACTCCGCTACTGCGATCGGGCATCTCGCAGTGTCCTGCGGACCAGAGCTCCCGTCTCGACCTGATTTAACGATCGTTCCTGCCAGAGTTTACTGGACTTCTGCAACTCCAGCTTCCCCTTTCGAGGACCCAGCTGGACTGCAGTCGGTCGGATTGAGGGACCAAGGGTATGTGTCCGTTCCGACACAACCCACCTCTTCCTACCCCGGTTCTCAGTTTAGCTAGCACTGCGGGTGTTCCTTTGGCCGGTCATGTTCCCCCGAGCACCGGGCTGAACCGAAGAAGGTACCTGCACATACATATAGGACTTCCTATGGTGTGACAGGCTTTCCGCTACCTGACCTGAACCCCGAACCGTTATTTCAGCGAATCTCTGCGCCCTTGGGCTGGTGGACTTATCATCGGGCTTCCCCTCATAGCGCATGAGGAGACTGGAATGGAAAGTAGTAGACTTTCCCAGGATCACCACTCCATAGTGCTTGTGGAGCCCCACTTTATCCACTAGGAATGGGCCCTGCCACCCGATTTCGAATTCGTTCCCCTCGATTGGGAGGAGTACTAGAACTCGGTCTCCAACCTCTAAGGATATCTTCGTCTTCGTCCGTTTCTCAGGTGTGCATTTACGGCACTCCGGACAAGACCTAATATACCTGCGCACGTCGCCTGTCTTTCCCGGCCACCAATAGTACCGGGATAGACATTTACTGGTTGTCCCTACAGTCAGATGTCCGGTTGGGGACCTGACATGTACCGTTCGCAGCAGATTAGCTCTGAAGCTCTCAGGAACCAACTTACGTTCCCTCTGCCTTTTCTCTGTCCCAGTCTGAATTAACGGTGACTGGTTATCAGAGTTGAACTTACCCTGAGTTAACGGGTTTTCATTGTTGGGCAACCATTCCGAACAAGGACACTCCGTCGCATCCTTGCTCCGAGCATGACTCATTCTATCCGGGTGAGGGTTTCGGAGACGTACCTTTTCGAGACCCTCTTCCTCTGTATTTCTGACCTGCCTAGACTTATGGATGCTAGGGTGTTCTGGTTCGCCCAGAAACACGTACTTCCGGCCTAGAATTAGGGGATAGAGAGGATCCGGTACGACTGCCGCCTGAATGCGTCCAGTAACGTACTTGCTCCGAATCTCCACATAGGCAATCGGGCAACGTAGCGCTACAGCACTCCTACTGGCTGGCTGTATCTCCGTCATTTCCCCGGTGAGTTGCTCTGGGCCTGTCAGGTGGGATGCAATTACAGCTGAAAATTGCAATCCCGTGTCGTAGAGGCACGACACCTGTTGCCCATTCACTTCTACTCTCTCAACCACTGGAGGTCGTCTAGTTTCTCCATTCCCATCAACCGACTTCACTTTCCTGCAAGATCTATCCCTAACCTCTGCAAGACAAGCAAAGTGAAAGTCCTTGGGCTTACTCTTACACTCACTCGTATTGTGAGTGCTGGACTTGCAGAATTTGCACCAACGTTCACTCCACTTCCTCTTTGGAGAACTAGGTGGGCTATTCTTACCTTGGTTGACGTTAGAGATCTTCTCTAAAGAGCCTACCTGTTTCTTGGGTTCATCAGAACCTGTGGTCTTCTTGGACTTCTTCTTTGACTTACCTTGATCCGGATCTTTCGATCTCGGATCTGTTGGACTGGTGTCCCCAGTCTCGCCATAGACTTCAACGTATCTTTCGGCTAACTTGGTGACTATATCCAATCTCTCAGCCCCGTTCTCACCTAAGAAGTTTCGCAAGGGTTTAGACATTTGCATTCGCATCTGATCTACAACCATCAACTCACGCAAACTTTCATACTCCTCATTAAATCCGGCCAAGGCCATCCATTTAAGAAGGTATGAGTTCAATCTCACACTGTATGCTGAAAACAGTTCACCAGGTTCTCGCTTCGCCGTTCGAAACTTCCTTCGGTATGAGTGCGCTGTGATCTCGAATCTCTTCAAGAGAGCCGCTTTCAATGCCGGGTAATCATTCTGTAACCCCGGTGGTAAGCGTGCATACACCTCATAACCTTCGGCACGGAGTCCCTGGGAGAGTTTCAAACACCATTTCTGTTTGTCTAGACCCATTGCAATAGACATGGCTTCATACTTCTCTAAGTATTGGTCTATCCGTTCCTTCTCGGGTTCGAACGGCTGTAAAGGCCATTTCATAGCCTGGTAGTCACGTCTACTGGTTGACTCTGAGCCAGGAGGTACACCTCCTCCCATAGCTCCATCAGTTACACCTGTAGCAGGCACCTGTGCCTCAAGTAGCTTCATTCGATACTCATGGTCACGTTTTTCTTTCTCGGCTTCCAACTCAAGCCGTTTCATTTCAGTATCAGCCGCTATCCTCTTTTCCTCCAGAGCCACTTTACTGGCTTCCAGTTCTCTTTCTGCTCTCCTCCTCTCTCTTTCCTCTTGGCGAAAATTTCTTTCCACCTCTTGGACATAGGATTTCAAAGCATCTCCTTCAAGACCAGACTTACGTCCAGTTTCCTGAACTTTGTCCAAGTCTATCTCTTGGGTAGACATGTTGACTATGATAGGTGGGTACTCAAGTATGTGTGGGTGAAGCAATACAATGAATCAATAATCAATAGTACTAACTAATCACCACAACACAAATGTCCGTCAGACAGTTAGGAGATAGGTAGAAGTAGTAGAATCTTATGTAGACTGAAGTAGAGGATAAAGACAAAGTCCCTATCCCTATGTGAGAGGTCTACAACACACAAAGATCTTGGAATAATCCCGGACGGGCCCCCACTCTGTAACGGAGTGTTTCGGGTTCACCTTGGGTAGTGAGAGTGAACCACACCCGAGGTGTCTCTGGCACTCCCGTGTATTCTAGCCCCAGGGGTTGGACGAGCAGATACACATTTTTTCTCTGTGGTTGATCTCAGGTTATTTAGTTACGTCTACACACCCCTCCAGATTCTAGACCCCTACAAACTACCTACACCTGTTGAACAATGAACATTTAGGCATCGTCCGAGACCACACTCAATCATTATACAAAGAGCAAGTCAACTTACATAAAGTTTATTCTACCCTTGAGAATATAGAACTGAAATGAACTTCCTGATAGAAAAATCTATTTACACAAATAGAAGATAGAGTAGAGACAGAATTAGAGATGTAGGTGTCTTCATCGAGGTGAGAAGTAGAGTGGATGCAGATGTCCCGTCCAGTCGGTCCGCCACTCACCCGGCTTCCTTCCAGTGAGATGACTAGAACCTTGGAGACCACTCCGTCTCCCGAACGTGGAACCACAACAATAGAGTCACTGCTGGACCACACTTCACTGGACCCACTGCATCTATAACACTCCCACGGAGTCACTGGTAATACAGTTCTCGAACACTACCGAGTTGGAGACAATCTTCCTGGACTTGGCTCCCAGTATTGGTTACTTCGATGAACTAAATAGTCACTGACCAACCGAATGGTCTGTCACTCCTAGCACAGTCCCACTGCAGAACCGATATGGCATTGACCAATTCAATGGTCTCTTACAGTCACACTTTGTAGGATCAGATATGGCTACTGAAAAGTTACTGAGTCCTTCTAGAACACAGTTGATAATCTGGATACGGTAACAGTACATTAATAGAATCAGACATCTATTTTACGGAAACAATTCAGGTTGGACTATAATCCATAGTCCCTTCCACCGTGTTACACTTGACACACGTCAATACTGGTGTAGTTCTTCTCAAGACCTGCCACTCGAGCTGTCCAAAGAACCATTCAAGTGTCTGAAGATTAGTTACTTCTGCGTTTAGGCAGAACCCCCGTCAAACCAGACGGACCGGTGTTCCCTGTCGAGCATGATTACCCAACATGCTGAAATGTTCCTGGCAAAAACAGAGTATCTTCTATTTGAAAACGATCACAAACCATCACTTCCCACACGTGCACCTTCAGGGCAGTTGTATGTCTTGAAGCAAACTTCACGCATGGTGAATCACATTGGGTACCTGGTGTGATGGAGTCTGGCGTGATAAGTAAAGAACTGAACCCTTCGCTCTGTCACACGAAGTGGTTTCCTGCCAACAACAATTTTAGTTGACTGGTTCCTCAACAGGCAAACTCCTGAAACGGAAGAGCGACCGGTGAGAGTATACTGGCCCAAACATTAGTTCACATGCATCCTACCAAAACTACTCAACTCTCAGTCATGCTAGTTAGTTATTCATATAACCAAAGCATTATCTCTATATGGAGAGTAGTCAAGCATGGGTTCACAAATGTCAGCTGGCCTCACAGAACAGCCCGTCAAACAGAGCAAGAAATCAGAATGACGAGTCTGATCATTGGTCTCACCTATCCCTAATCATCTACCAGTCGTCGCTAACGTCAGTAATGATACAAGGCTGTTATTGTTCTAATTTAATCGAACTAAACAAACAGGTAAAGAGTCCCTAGACTCGTTCCTAACATCATCAATGTACATTAAGAAACATAATCTTGATCAATATACCATCCCTCGGGATATAGGAATAGTACATGATCACATCCCATATGTACACAATCCTGTTTGCTGGTGGGACCACCTGCCCACGCCACCGCAAACTCTTCTTATCAGACTCTGCCTTAGAGTCAAGAAGCCTTCTTGAGAATACATGTTCCCCACATGTTCCAAGGGTACTGTTCCAGTTCTGTCCTCCCAAGTGGTTTAGCCTTGGCCTGGACTGAACTTCATCGTTGGCTTGGTCTACCAACACATACTTTCATAACTTGCTTTCACATCCCCCATATTCGATATTTCCTCAGTCTCATACAGCCTCCTGCATCCTTCCATACTTCCAGCACCTTAGCATTCACACGCACTAGCGCCAGTATGAAAGAAACAGGATAGCTTAGACCAGATTTCAGAACGCATATTTACATCGCGACGGCACGCAGTGTTATCACGCGTCGATCTATTCGGCGTTCGGAATTACCCCAGGAAGTATCACATGCCATGACCTAATATATATACACAATGCCACATCATATATATATATAGATATAGCACCAAAGCCACTTACCTTTCCACAGAAATCCGCTGTTCCACACAATGAATTCACTATTAAGTTACTACACAATAGTTACATCCTTCCTGGTGGCACAGAACTAAGTTCTTCCTTTACTTAGTAACTCAGCACAATTTTGTCTGAATCTCCACCTACCAACTTACCTGGTTTTCTAACCGTTCTTCTGGCTTCAGCAACTGACTGACATAATCTAAGTTTCCATCCGGCACAAGTAACTAGGTTTTATTCTAACACAGCAACCTAATAGATGCAACGATTGGCAATATATGGTACATATATTTGGAACCCAAATCGCCCACATCACATTACGGCGTTCCTAACAGCTGATTCGCGAGCACACGGTAAACAAACCCACGATTAATTGTCACCTGCGTTATCGATCGGTTTGCTAATTAGTATGCAAGGACATCCGCATAGGTAATGAGGTTAGAACAATGGCGTGTGGAACACACGTACAAAGTTAAATGATTTAAACAAATATCTACCTGGATGGTGAAACCAGCTCTCCAGTCAGCTTCCGAACTGTTCAAGGGCTTCTCAGCTGCCTTTTCATAACAGTCAGCCGAATCATGGTTGAGGTGAGACGCAACACAAAAATGGCTCACACTCAGGCCAGCGTCTGTTCTCTTCGAACAAAAGTAAGTGAATGACTGCTGTAGCCAATTTCCCGCTTCGTGCCAACTCAATGCGCACAAGAAGCGAGTGCTTCTCGAGAAAAGATACTTTCTCGGGAAAACGTCATTCCCCGCCTAGAGTTTCTAGATCTCTCTGCACGGGAAGTTAGAGCGATACCCAGCATCACGGGTTACTCGAATTCCGGTGTTTCGAGACGATTCTAGATAATAAGTCCTCCATCGGCTTCCCTCAGTCTATTTTTAGCTGGGAAAGTCCCCGATGACGCGCCAAAATAGTGCGGTATCTTGACGACCCCAAGACAGATAAACGCGTTTCGTCACAGGCGGTTGAAAAGAAATTGTTTTATCCACCAGGCCAAACGACCCTGCAGAGAAACCACCGATCTGCCCACAGTTGGTATCCCCCTAACAACTATTCCAGAGCGAACTCCATGGAAAGATGAGCATAGACTATCATTACAAATCCAGACAAAAGTGAGAGGAATATTTGACAAGGAAGAACAGAACAGTGTGCAGCGCAGAACAGCCACTCTCAGCTTCCTTGATGAAGAATACCCACAGGACCTCTGGATCCGAGTCTACACAGATGGGTCAGCACAAAATGCTGTTTGAAATGGAGGAGCGGGAGTGTACATAGAATACCCAAATAGTACTAGGGACACAGCTAGAGTACCGACAGGAAAGTACTGCCATAACTACGATGCTGAAATTGAGGCAATCAAGATAGCAACAGAGAAATTACTAAATACCAGCAATGGTACACAACCTGTGGTGCTATTGACAGATGCAAACTCAGTACTCGAGGCGCTCCTGTCTGGGAAATTGCCAGTACTAAGGACACTACTTTCTGAACTTAGCAGTCAGCATAAGGCCACAATACAGTGGATACCATCCCACTGTGGAGTACCCGGAAACGACAGAGCTGATCAATTGGCTAAGGAAGGAGCCAAAGAAGAACAGCCTGATGTGCCCGTTACATACCACCAAAAGAAAAGAATGATCAAATCAGTCAAAAAGCCACCACAACCTGCTCAAGATGACTACCACGTTATGGATAGACCAGAACAAGTCATTATTCTGCGCATCAGAACAGGGCACAATAGATTACGCAACCACATGTATACAAAATTCAAGATTGGTGAAACAGCCATGTGTACATGTGGATTGGCGTCGCAGACAGCAGAGCACATACTCCAAGACTGCCCAAAATATAACATATCTAGGCAAACCTTCTGGCCTAGAGAGACGACAGTGGAAGATAAACTCTATGGACCGCTGTGTGAACTGAAAAAGACAGTTCAATTCGTACAAGAGACAACATTGCAGTTATAGACATATTTCAAGCGAACGAAAGAAGAAGAAGAAGAAGAAGAAGAAGAAGACAGAAAAACCAATGAGCAAGTCCTGTAAGAAACAAATGAAAGGCTTAAACTGATTAGAGAAATTAGACGTAAACAGTCACAATTTTCTTTCTGTCTGTCCTTCCTTCCTTCTTTTCTTCCTTCTGTCCTCCTGCCTCTTCTCCCGTCTCTCCTCCCGTCTCTCCTCCCGTCTCCCCTTCCACCGCCTCTTCTGCCTCCCCTTCGCCCCCCCTCCGCCTCCCCTTCCGTCTGCCTGCCTGCCTGCCTGCCTGCGTGCCTGTCTGTCTGTCTGTCTGTCTGTCTGTCTGTCTGTCTGTCTGTCTGTCTGTCTGTCTGTCTGTCTGATTTCCCACAACCAGAAGTTTTTCATTACGAAATGAAAACAGACCAGGCGTGGGACGTCCCAAAACATGGATGGATATGCCAGACTCCAGAAACGGAACACGCTGTTTGCTATTGTGGGAAATTTGAGTAAGCAAAAACTGCGGCGTTTGTGAAATACATGTTCAATAATTAGCTGTATCTTTTCCACTTGTTTTGTAAAGAACAGAGGACAGTTTTTGATGAAAATTAGCGTAGCTACGAAATGTGTTGACAGTTTTAGATTATTGTGGCTGCTAAGTCTTGACGAGTGAGAACTGATGGTGGTTCCAGAACTACAACAGACCAACAGGTTTTGGGGTCAAATTTCGTATGAGGTGTGTGGTATTGTTTGATTTTTATTGCCGAGAATATTTGTACTGCCTGCTGTCTTTGATTGGGTGGTTAATTAGACCAATGTGGAATCTCTGGATGATAGAGAATTCAAGTCATAACAGATTCAGTGCCACACAAAAGTTGGTTTGGACCAAACGTAAACGTATGACAGAAAATGGGAAGTAGGGGTGTGTCACAGTTATGACTTCAAAGTTGTTAATATGGTAGCAGACTTGTCGTATTATATATCAAATTAATTGATTAAGTGTCATGGGATGATTAAGCGACTTCCCGTATCTGCAGTGGGGTGGCTTATACACCGCCGAAATGTTGACATTATGTTGTAATACAACATATCTGATACCGTATTAACAACTTGTGACACTTCGGGTTTTCTGCCACACATTTTTGTGTGGGGAGCAAACCTACTTGTTGTTTGTCATTGCATCTGTTAAAGTGGGTTGTATATGGAACACTTCTGTATATACGCCATTGACAGAAACGGGAGGTCGCTTAAGACGACGATCGGGTCTCCGCGGAGAAGTGATCAAGCCTTCTGACTTAGGCTCCGAAGGTTGTGGGTTAGATTCCGGGTCGCGTCCTTCGGTTCACGAATGCATTTTTTTTCGGAGACTCCTGTGGGTCGTCGCTGGATCTACGGAGCTCGTGCTTTGTGTGATGCTTTCGGCAGTTCGCTTAGGAAAGAGACTGGACCATACTGGATAAAAACCAGGTGCAGTAAAGTCGACCCTGTCGATTTTTAAGCGACTGGTAAGCTTAAGACGATTAATCATCCCATGCTTAAGTCCGATACATTGGAATCGGGTGGTCCGAGCAGCGAAAAGGGCTTGCAGCTATGGGTGCGAGGTGGGTGTGGGGATGTATTTCTGATACAATGCCGAGGTACCGAGGGTGTGCTGCAGGGTTCTCCCCCCACTCTCCAAGCCCAGGAACCAACGGCGTGTGCAGAACAGGTACTGAAATGTCACGTCCACGAAGAGGCGTATTAGGATGAAGTCAGGTCACGATTTAGCATTGCAAATACTGGCGGGGAGTCACCGTGGCCGGGTGGTTCTGCCGTCTACCTCGCGCTGACAAGGTCGCGGGTTCGTGCTTGAACTCTGCCATTAGATTCTCGTGTGCTTATTTGTGGAAACCTCTGGGGCTGGCCCCCAGATCTACTGTTCTGTGCGATGTTTTCGACAGGCGTTTAGCTGCTCTACGGAGAGACCGAGATACACGGGATAAAACCGGATGCCATGTAGTCGATTCTCTCGCATATTAACCCGTTCTCATTATTCTTCTACAAAACCTCAACTCTACAGCTTCCACAGATTTCCTTACTTGTTTGCTAATTGTCCATGATTCGCTTCTGTTCATTAGAATTGGTTCTTTTTAACTCTTAAGAACTCCCTTCTTCACTTAGATTGAGAAATATAAATTGCAGAGGATATTCTTCATCTGTTCAAATGTTGCCTTTGCTTGGGATATTCCACATGTAACTTCCTGAACACATCTCATATCTGCTGTTGTTGTTACAATACCCATATACTTAACGGCAGAATGCACAGGTTGAAGGAGTTACATATTATGCAGTCAATAAATTAATTTCCGGCAGTAGAGTAGAGGCACTCCTGCATTATTTCATGTTTGTGAGAAATATAAGTATGCTTATGAAATACCTTTAAGCAAATATCGTTTATTGTATTAGTTTACTACATACGAGTAATTATCAAAGGCGGGCGTTCAAAATAACTGAAAACTTTCATTGTTTTCGATTAAATTGCAGAATCGTATCCTGTGCAATGGATAATATTACCAGAACAAATTATTATAAACAGTATGACTCATGTGCTGGTACATATAAAGAGGCGTGTCTTTCCCCATGTCAATCATTAACCGCAAACCTTTTTGATCCAATGCAATCGCTTGTTTGATAACGCCGTACATTTATCGATTTTCCGTCTCGCGTTCTGTATAACCGCCAATCATAAACCGTTTACCATAATATAGCTCCTCCCATTTCCACGGGATTGGTTTCCGTGTAGATCCTAGAACTTTCTCTGTGCGCG